>SNQJ01S0114980.1:3636-31941 GCA_010110895.2 Picea sitchensis
GTGTGTTATAAGCTTGATGTGCATTTTTTTATACTTAACTATTCTTTGTGACAAATACAGAGCAATAACAACTGCTAAATACTTACTGCCATCTGTATTACAAGCTTATGAAAAGAGGAACAATTGTTTGAATTGTTACATATTGATGAAAGGAAATAACAATTATCCTTATTCACCATGCCTACCAGTACAAACCAAACCTTTTTTTAGTATTTGTCAGTCTGTCAGTCACCCATGATCAAGTTTTCTCTTTCATGTGATTGATAGGGTTATTAGGTCAAATTGTTATATTTTCAAAATAAAATTCTCAAATACAATTTGACATATCTTGGTTGTAAAATGTTCATTGGTGTGCCTAGGTGTCCTTACTACTCCCTCCACTCATACAAAGTCATAAATTTTCATCATGGTCATGTCATCATTCCTTGTCATCAATTTTCAAATGATTGTCTTGGTCAAAGATTTACTTCAAAATTGGTTTCTGAATTAAGGAGGATGAATTTGACAAAAGTGAAAGAGGTTTTTGTCAATAATATACCAAGAAACAAAAACCTCCCTCATTTTATGCATAGGTTTTATCATTTGAGATAAATTCCCCAAATACAGTTGCTATAGGAGGGTTTTCTGCACATTTGGACAGCTTGACTTCAAGTCAGTTTTTCAGAGGTTTGGAGAAGGCATTTGAAGTGCTTGATGGTTCCATGGTGTAGAATACATTATAAAATTTCCAACCATACTACTCTCAGCCCAATAATCCTTCAGGAAGACCTCCAAAATCCCTCTCAAAGACCATGTTGTGTTTCTGCTAAGAGCACGCTGTGCTTCTGCAAGTTTTGAGTAACCAACTTCAAGCTGGGATTCTGAGCCAATGAGAAAGTAATTTTGAAACATATAGGAGGATTATGTTCATAACATACCAAAACACAATAACCTCTCTCAATTTTTGAATATACTTTATGGTCTGTGATATATTCTATCATCTTAGAGACCTATTCTTTCAGAAAATAAAACACTCTGTTTTTTTCTTGTTTTAGTCATATTTTTGTTTCGTGTTTTCCTAACAATTGAAAGTGAATTTTTGAAAACCAAGAGACTTTTTTATCAAGGACATATTAAAAAACAATAACCTCTCTCAGTTTCTAAATATACGTTATGGTTGTGGATATATTCAATTCTCTTAGAGGCCTAGTGTTTCAGGAAATACAACACTCTGTTTTTCCGGTTTTAGTCATGTTTTCTTGGCGTGTTTTCCTAAAAATTGAAAGTGAATTTTTGAAAACCAAGAGAGGTTTTTTTCAAGGAAATATTCAAAAACAAAAACCTCTCTCATTGTTTACACATATTTTACTACCTCTTAGTTATAGGTGTCACTTTGATACCTATTTTTCACAAGTTCGCGAGGCCAGAATTGTTGCGTTTATGGGAAGACACTTTTGGAACTAATTTTGCAGAGGTAAAATTGTTTTTTTGCATGGTTTAAAGGATCAAGGGTATAATATACATCTCAAGGCTTCCTCACATGTAATCAGAAGCCTCCAAAAACTCCAAACCCTCCAGTTCAAATTTAAAGAACATGAAACATTGAGTTGCCATTTACACCATGATAACGTTGTCCTACAAGCCAAGATGAATTCTCTATAGCGTTAGGTTGATGATATTACTGCCACCAATAATAGTCTCTGGATGCAATTGAAACACCACAAAAATCCTAAGTCAAAATCCCCCGGGCAAGAGGGAGAATCCTCTAAAGCTAATCCACCCTCTCCTTCGCAAGTTTAGTCATGAAGGGCAATTTCTTTCTGTTTGCAGTGGGACCTGCAAAATCTTAGGTGTGGGGGTAATGTTGGGCCCGAGATATGATCAATTTTATGACAATTATTATACACTTTTGCCGCATGTACATATGTGTTTTTCATATTTTAAAGGAGCTTTTTGAAGAAGTTCATGATAAAACGGTATGATCAGCATAAGGTACGTGTAATTCATGTTTAATGATTGTATCAAGTGTAATTCATCATGTTTTATGATTTCCAAGAGCTAATTCACATTTTTTTGGTGTTACAGGGCAAAAACACACTACGTTTCTAGTTCTGACACTTGATCTGGCACTCCTTCCAGTACTCGTTTCGGCACTTGATCCGACACTCTGTCCAGCACCTCTTCCTGCACAAAAATTTAGGGTGACTTGGCAGTTATGGTATTGGCGGCCAATGATGGGAAAATTGGGCACGTGGGTTTTGTTCATAATTGTCCCCTCCATCTACTGAGCTCCAGACAACTCAGTTTCAGTTGTTCAAAGAGGGCGATTATTGGCTCGCTCTGTTTCGACAGTTAGGGCACCATTAATGAAATTTACCAATTTTAGAAGTGGTTAGAACCTCCTGTGGTCGACCACTTGGCATGTAAATATTATAAATACCACTATGATGATCAGAAGATTGTTAACCAATTAGAAGAGCCAATGTATTAGAGACAAATTGGTTTTTTCTCTATTTTGAGTTTTTACATTGCCAGATTATGCCAGAACTGCGTTTTTGGGTTTTTATGGTGAATTTGACCTGCTGAGTTCATGGTGTGCTTTTAGAGAGTGACCACGACTTGCTGGGGGACCCACCAGCAGTCTGGTAACTCTCTGTGTGTTGTTCATGCATTTTATAATTTATTTGTCTCTTTATTTCCTGTACATGCATTATCATTTTATTAATTAGTTTGTTGTTGTATTTTAAATTGTTTTGATTCCCTTTTGCAGGTTAGAATGACGGAGTGTTTTGGAATGCATTAATTTCGTAGATTAGGAACGGATTTGGAAATTCATCTGCTAACCCTGTGTGCAAGTAGATATTAGATTACATTTTATTCATGCTTTTGAAATTTGATTTAAAATAAGAATTAAAACAGAGTAGAACAGAGTTTTTGTTTATGTTTTCTTTAACCAAGGTTTCGGTGGATGGATAGGGTTAGATTCAATTTTTATTGCCTATTCAATTGTTAATTAGATTTTTCTTAATTAGTTGTTGATTAATTTATTCATTAGTTTACTTTGCCATGATTTAATTTGTGTTTTAAGCATTTTTCTTATTACATTTTGAATTGTTAAGATAGAGTTGGTTTAGTTTATGTTATGTAATTTCTTGCCTAGATTTAGATTGCAATTTCAAGTTGTAGTTAATGATTGAATTTAGTATAGTATAAGTTTGCTTATATTAGTATAGAATGCATTTGAATTTCATAGATTAGAAAACAATTTCTTGTTTTCATAGAAGAGAGAGTTTCTTTCTTTCATAGTTTAGAAAATAGTCTTATTTGTTGCTGTAGGATAGATAGACTTTGCTTTGATAGATTAGATATTAGTTTGCTTGCCATAGATTAAAAATTAGTGGTAGCCTTTCTTGCCTTCAATAAAATAGATTTCCTTTCATGCATTGTATTGAGCATTTAGTCCAGTTGCCTCTTAGATTTCCTTTCATGCATTAAAAATAGTTTTTCATTAAGCATTTAGTTCACTTGCCTCTTAGGCTAGATAGTTGTTCAATGAGAAGTTTTACTTGCAGTAGTTAGTTGTCTTTGCTTACTTGTCTTTTGCTTTAGTAGGTTAGTTAGGTGCCTTTGCTTACTTGTGTTTTTCTTTAGTAGGTTAGTTAGGTGTCTTTTCTTACTTGTCTATTTGTTTTAATAGGTTAGATAGGTGTTTTTGCTTACTTGCTTATTTATTTGCTTTCATAGGGTAGTTTCTCATTGAATATAGGTTGGCAAGTTAAAGAAGTTTTCTTTTGTCATTTGCTTATTATGCTTAGTAGTTTTATTTTGCTTATTGTTGAACTAGTTCTCTTTACATAGGGTTTTACTTGCTTTCTTGGGAACTATCCATCGATCCTTGGCCCAAAAGTAGTTAGGTTACCTAGTTTCAAGTTGCTTAGTCGGGTTTGCTAATTATATAGCTTTGCTTGATTATATTATCCTTAGATAGTTTCCTTCCTTAGTTAGACTATACTCCTACCATCCTTCTACCTTTGGCATATATTTTGCTACAACTCGAAGTTTATTTACCCTAGGTTGACAATTTAATTAAGGGTTTTTACTATGTTTTTAGTACATATAGAACACCCATCAATGTCAAAGCTTAGCTGTAAAAGATTCATCGTCTTCTTCGATAGAGTCATCTGGACAATTAATGATCTCATGCTCTAAGACATTGAAAACCTGCCTCCAATTTTTAATGGTGTCTGCAACTCACAGAGTTGTGTCTGATCGAATGTCTGCGTTCAGATTTAAATCATCACTCGATGCATCAATCTTCTTTGTAGGTTTTCGTGGTGCCATAATCCTCAAGGAAACAAAGTTAGCTCAGTTGTGACAGGAGAAGTCTGTAAGCTCTATACTGGATAAAAAAATGCTAATTGCAAATAGTAGAAATGACTTTGAAATTCAAAGTGCTTTATTCAAAAAGTATATCAATCTTCGTATAGATTTACTGACGAAGAATTTATTAAACTTAATGGAATTCATTACCTTGTGACTCACAATCCTTATCTGAAATCATTCACCTTAATCCATCATAAATATCATTAATACTTTGACAGTTCGCGATCAAGAGTTTTGGATGTGACAGGGTGGAAATATCCCGAAGTCTGAATTCGCGAAGGAGTTAATCTCTGAGTAATCACTTTTAAATATTAATTAATCATGTTTAAAACGTTTCATTAACTTTAAGTATTTCAGAAGTTCAGAATTCAGAAGTTTTGAATATAGCCCAAGGGAAAATTTCTGAAGTCTGAAACTGCAAAGAGATTAATTAATGCTTAATCATGTTTAAAATGTTGTGTTAACTTTAAGTATTTCAGAAATTTGGAATTCAGAAGTTCTGAATATAGCACAAGGTAAAATTTCTGAAATTCAAAACTACGAAGTGATTAATTAACTTTTAATCATGATTAATTAAATTCGTTAACCGTTTTATTAATTCCTTGAAAACCCTTTTTACTTTTTGTAATCACTTTGCTTCGACGCTTTGATAATCCAGGGATTGTTAAATCAAAAATTCCCAAAGAGTAAACTCTCAGAGTGATGTGGCAGAGATGACGTCATTCTGATGACGAGTCAAGAAAAGAAAGGTGTCACCTGTCACTTGAAAACGTGCAAATCATCCGACGTAAATGTCAAAAATGAGTGCCATGTGTCAACTCAAGGAAAGGTTTTTAAAGGACACGTGTCCTATGACTTGTGTTCGTGATTTATTTAGGAAAATTCATGAGTGCTTATCTTCGAGTTTCAGAGTTTCGAGGTTTTCGTTGTTTGGGTTTCCTAGAAAACCTGAAGCGCGGAGCTGCGAAGCGACTGTTGAAGGCTTTCCTTTAAAAATCAAGCGGCTTCAAAACTTCGGAGATCATTAGGATCATTAGATCAAATTAAGGAAACTCATCGACGGTAGATATTGTAAGCGCCTTATTGCTAAATAACAATCAATGGATTTGATTTAAAATTAAAAGGCAACTCTCTAAGTTTTTTGCCTTTTTTTTGGGTAATTTTGTTTATTTCTAAGAGGTAAAATATAAAGTTAAAAAGCTCAAAATTAGGCGTGTTCCAACAAGCTTGAAGACAAAAATCCAAAGGGCCTCAAGAAGGTGAAACAAATCACCTTGATGGTTGGCACTTTAGGGAAACTCTATTAAAGTAAATGCTTGCTTGATGGAAAGGGAAGTCAATAGAGAAGGGAGAATTAAAGATTTGGAAGAAGAAGGATAGAAACATAATAGTATATATTGAACATACAATCTACTCAAATATCAAAGGATGAAGGAGCCATTGAGCTTATCCATGCATGAGCATAAAATTGTCTCCAAGCCAAGCCATCTGCAAAGACCATTAGTGAGTAAGAATGCATCAAAATCTCATTTGAGAGTGCATAGTTGAAATTGCTTAATAATATCTTGAGCAAGAATAAAATAACCATCGAATGTTAGTTTTCCCATTTTAGTTTCTAGGGTGAAAAAATATTTTTCTTGTTGTGTAACTTCATTGTCATATGATCGAATTTTTGTTGCATGCTTCAGTTTTAGAATAATGTGTGTATTTACACAAAATTAAATGCACATACATCGCATATTAATTAATGATTAGGAATTTTAATTGTTGGTTTCATGAGCACTAGTGTGGAAAACCTTTGTGGAAGACACATTATACTTCATCCTCTATTTTTATTTACTAGGATTTCCTTGTATGTTAGTTCAACATTATTAGTTGTTGGTTGCATTTGTTTCTCTTAATTTTTGTTTTATGGAATCATTAAGTACAATCAATAGTGATATCACCCTCTATTTGGTTATTGGCCTGGTGTTTCAACTTAGGTTATTTAATTGACAAGTTTTAGTTCATTTGTTGTATTCCATTATTTGTATAATTGAATCATTGGCTTAGTTCCCTAGAGTTGGCATAATAATTGAATTGAAATTGGCACTGGTTGGAAGGAATCATTGTCCATTTGAGGGAATTGATTGGCTCTAGAAGCATCAATTGGGTACACCTTTTCTATGAAATTTACCTAGCCAAAGAGAAAGATGATTCTAGCAATGAATCAATTGGCCAGTGAAACTCCAGTAGCTAGAGGAGTGACCCAAATCTTGGATGGAAGTTGTGCTTAAGAGAAAGTATGTGGTATTTGAAAGGTTGTGTGTTTCCCCTAATTACCTATTGTAATCATAGATAAATATAAGAATATTCCATGGAGTACATGGTGAATCATATAGAAATAAGCAATGTCAAGGAGGAGCATAATTCAATTCCTTGCATTGGATTTGTTACCTTCATATAGCTATAACTATTTGTTGAAAATATGTGAATGTGGAGTGTTGGAATTGCAAGTGTTTATTTGTTGCTTGAACGTATATCTACACCCAAAAAAATCTCTAAGTCTACCTTGTGTTGAGCTCCATGGTATTGAGCATGTAGTGAGTATAGCTACATTGTTGCCACATATCTTCAATTTTATGTGTGGAGAGAGATTACGGATTGAGAACATATTTCTAGTGCCTTGTAACATCCCGCTCTTGCGAGCACATGTTATTGACTTATTATTTGAGGACACTTGTGTGCAAGTGATCCAGTTATAGTATATGGTTATATGTTTCACTTATGGATTCTTATGATGATGTTGATGCTTATGATTTGATGTTATTGATATATGTGTATTGACAGATGCCATTGACGATTTTTCCCTGAGTGTGCAAGACACTTGATAGATTGGGCATGTCGATGGCATCAATGGATCTCCTTGGACTCTTTATTGAGTCAGGGAATGGATTGTATTGGTTTGATTTATTTCATTTATGCATATGTGACATATGATCGATTATATTATGATGTTGTTTATGGATCATTTATAGTGTTTCGTTGATGGATGTAGGTTGACGATTGCTTGCTGATATGACTCACATAAGGAGTAAATGGGGCATGCACATAGACCAGGTATTGAGGGAGAGGTGTGGCAGTGTCCCTGTCATAGCCTACTAGCACTCTCGTCGTGGCTTGAATTGTATATTAACGATTACCTAGTTCGAGAGGTCCACGATGTCGTGAGGGTAGACTGAGATAGTCACTCACGAAGATTTCTAAGGGGCATGCAATAAGGCAAGGTCCTTATTCCTTATAAGCCCTTAGTCTCTCACAAGGTCGCCCAAATGGAGTGTTGACTCCAGAGGTTGGACAACTACCAAAACCATTCAAGGCGAGTGACACCCTTGAAGCACGAAGTGCGTCTTGAAGGGCACGTCGCGTAATTAAAAATTTGAATCAAAGGCGAGTGACACCCTTGGATCATTGAGGGTGTCTTGAAGGGAACATCACAGAAATAAAACTTGAGTCAAAGAATCCAGGTGGCCTAGAAAACAATGAGCGAATCATTAAACCCTGTAAAATATTTAAGCATTGTTGGCTTTAATTAATTAACTAAGGATTGGAAATTATTATTTGTGAATCCCTAAATGAAGGTCTAAGCCTTTTTAAAATTTAATCGTAAGTCTAAGCTTGGTGAGAATTCTAAAACTAAGTTACAAATTAAATAAAATGGGAAAGAGGTAAATCAAATGAAGAAATTAAGAAAGATTTAATAAATCTAAAGAATTAATAGAATACACATGTGTGCGGAAAATACCAAATTAGAATTTAATATACGAAAGGAATAAATCATAAAAGAATGTGTAAGCATAGAAAGGTATCTAGAGTCTAGTTAACACTAGTCTAACTAGAGAAAAATCATATTTTAACTCAACTTAGTTTTAGAAAGACGTCATTCATTTAATGCGAAATAAAAGGAATAAAAAGACAACTAGGAGTGATTCAAGGAGCACTTTTAGGAAAGGTGAGGGAAATTGAATTTTAATCAAATAAAATGTGGATTTAATTGTGCAAATTGGGGAAAGGGTGACAAGTGTAAGGGGGAGATAATTCTAAATTATTTTAATTAAAAAGAAAATTAATTGTGCAAGTGTGGGAAAATTCTATAAAAAAAATGGTTCAGTTGAGAGATGGAGCAGACTAGTTATGTGTAAATTTATGATGTAGAAATTTTGACTGGTTTTACTTGTGAGAATTGGGATACCCATCTTGAGAGGGAGTGGTGGCTCTACCTTGGGAGGCAATCTGGGAGCTAGAGAAATTATGGTTGTGTGTGTGCGTGGCCCCTTTGCAGCTCAGGGGATAAGGGGGAAGAAGAGTACCCCTAGCATTGGCTGGGAGGTACCGGTGAAGTCTCAACGTTTAGCAAGCAAACGAAGGAAGGGAACGTCAGTCACCAAGGATCGTCATCAAGCCTATCTTTGTCGGTTACAGTATTTTCATTTTGAGTTTTCATTGTATTAAGTTTTTATTGTATATATGGTTTTTAGAATTGTTGACAGTGGTAATGGATTTCTGATATTGGACTAACAAGTTTCCTTGATGATTGTGTATTGTAGAAAATAATTTCTAACGAGTCTACAATTTTAACTCCAAACTAAATCTTGATTTCTAATTCATTATTTTCCCTTTTTCAATTTGGTGGTTTTCTGTGTAGATGCGGTTAATTATTTATTTATGACCAAAACGAATTGATTGTAGGCTATGGAAATGGCTATATATTTTAATGACCATCTGGACTCGCGATTTACCCAAGGGGGGGGATAATCTTTGTGTTTTTTTATAAGAGTTTGCTTGCACTTGTACATAATAACTCACCCAACACCTATGTGTTTCCTTTAGAATTTCTCTGCATTCTTTTTGCATACATTTTTTCCCAACAATGGAGAATCTCTTTGTGCCCAATCTCTGGAAATAAAAAATATCTACATTTTTTTTGCATACGATTATGCCCAGTGTGGTGGATCTCCCTGTGATTACCTTGAATCTGGACTGTGATTTCTTTCTTCCCCACATGGTGGATTTATCTTTGCGTTTTTTCTAACGATGGACTGCGATATTTTCCTCTGTGTTTTATCTAACTTGACTATGATTTCCTCCTTCATAGAATGGCAGATTTAACTCTATGTTTTTGTGTATAAATCTTGCCCAACAAATGTGAATTCTCCTAGCGATTTTTTCCTTGGAAACTCTACGTTTTTCTTGGTGCAAAATTCACCCAACAATTGTGAATCTCCTCGCGAGATTTCCCTTTGAAACCTCTTCATTTTTCTTTGTACAAAATCCACCCAACAATTTTGAATCTCCTAGGGAGATTTCCCTTTGAACCTCTGTGTTTTTCTTGTGCAAAATTCGCCCAACAATTGTGAATCTCCTAATGAGATTTCCCTTTGAAACCTCTGCGTTTTTCTTATACAAATTCGCCCAGCAAAGGTGAATCTCCTGGTGATTTCCCTTTGAATTCTCTGCATTTCATCTCTGCTATTTCACAAAAATGTATCCATGTGTTCCATCTCTGGGAAAAACCTCTGTGTTTTTATGCCTACAAATTTGCCCAAAATTTTGAATGGGGAATGATTTTCATGTTTTGTGAACTTTAGATATTATATATAAGTGAGTTTCACTAGTTGGTCAATTTTAGATATTGTTTATAATAGATCACTAAAAAAAAAACCACTCGTCTATTGATTTGTTTGTTATATGGAGATAACTAGACTATATTTCATTTAGGCTCTTGGGCATAGCAACACATTCTATAAAAAGGTTTATGAAATATTTTCAATGGGGATTTTCGCTACATTAGTTAATATTGCCTAATTGTATAAGAACAAATTTGTCCTTCTAATAATAGGATTGGCATTGTCTTTGTCTCAAGATCCCTAGAAAGGCAAAACCCTTCTCTAATTGTTTTTTGGTAGAATCTTCAATGAAAAATGAATTTGATTTTTTATGAACTTTATATATTATATGTAAGTGAATTTGGCTAGTTAGTACAAAAGTCCAATCTTAACTCAAAAACCTTTCTATGGAGATCCGATAGAAGTTGAATTCTTATTTATCTGCCTCTTGCTTAGTGATACTAGTACACATTATGATAGTTAACAGGGATATTCCTCGTAGTGTTTGATGGTCGTTACCGCCATGTGCTCTTGTAGGATGAATGAAATTTGAGTTTGATGTTTTATGAATGTTAAATATTGTATCTATGTATATTTGATTTGCTAGTCAATTTTAGAATTGTTTATTGTAGACCTCTAAAAACTCTTCTCTATGGTTTTGTTGTTAAATGAATATAAGTAGATTATTTTCTCATCTAATCTCTAGGGAATAACAATAAACTCTATACAAATAGTTTATGATATCCTCCCAATAAGAATATTCCTTACAATAGTTGATTATGTTCATTGCTCTGTGCTCTTGTGATATAATGGAGACCAAAAGTATTATTTGTATAAAAATACAACTTTCTACCTAATAAGAGCATTAGCATTTGTTTTTCTCAAGCTTGCTAAAAAGGCAACGTCATCCTCCAAATATCCCTTTATTTATATAATCTTGAATGGAATGATTAAACTTGCAATAAATAGATTTATTGTAAACTAATTAAGGGTGATTTATTATTTAATTCATAATTTGATCAGTCGTGTGCCCTGGAAGGAATGTTGATTTATGTTTAATTCAGTAATTAGATCACGTGCACACTTTGAAAATAATGTTAATTTATTTTTTAATTTAGTAATATATTAATCGTGCGCCTTGAAATTAAATAGATGTTTTCTTCTGCGCCATGAAAATAAAACAAATTTGATTACACTTGCGCCTTAAATTTTGTTGTTATATGACTGATTAAGCCCTTATAATCTCTTGTGCCTTATAAAATAAAGTTGTTTACACTTGTGCCTTTAGAATAATGTTGACATATGATTGATTTAGTAATTATATTCTCTTGCGCCCTGTAAAATAAAGAAGATTTCTCATGCATCCTGAATAATATTGATGTATGGTTGATTGCGAATTTAGACTTCTCTTGCGACATGAATAATATCGATGTATGAATGATTGAGTATTTAAATTCTCTTGTGCCTTGAAAAATAATGATGTTGATTTATTTAGCTAGTTGGTTTTCAACTTGATTGTGTTAGTGGGATTTAGACACCTCCTTGTTCCTCAGAACAGTCGCCAACCCTGAGACCTTAAGTGGTCAAAATCAATCGAATGAATCTTGGGCTTGAACATTTTTTATGTGTCCTACAGGTCCTAACCTTGTAGGGTAGGTTGGACAGGTAGTCATTTTAATATTTTGTATCTGGTGGATCATTTTTTATAAATTTCTTCAGTTGATTGTCGTGGCTGAACTGCGTTGCTATTTATGTTTATGTGTTGGTCAGGTGTCTTTATCATTTATGTTGATGCGTTGGTTGCATCATTATTGATTACGATGATGAGTCTCTTTTGTTTCTTTTAATTATGATGTCGTTTGATTATGCATTTTTGTGAATTATGTGTTGACGTTAATTTCCTAATGCTTAAAAAAAAAAAACTACCTAGTGTGCTTCGCTTTTCCTAGTCGTAACGGAGGGGACTTTACATATGGTATCATAACGGGTTCAACCCTACGACTTGGGATCATTACGCCTTCCACTATATTAAACACTTGATTAATAACTTATCTCTAATTAAATTGAATTATGTACCCACAGGTAATCATGGTTAGAGGGTGTTGTGGAGGAAGACGACATGGTACTAGGCGAGGAAGTGTGATGCCTCCGGTAGAATCCACGCTAGAGGGGTATAACCCCAAAGGAGAAGAGGTTGGGTTGATGAGGTCCTTTCAAAGGATGTCAAATTCCTTGATTAACCGACTAGATAGAGATGAGGCCAGGGCACCTGTACCCCCTGAGGGTCCACAACGTGCTCCATCTCGTAGTGGTAGTATTCACAGAGAACTCGAGAAGGTAAAGTTTCTCGAGTTCATGGGTGCCACGGATAGTGCAGCTGTCGAGGCATGGTTGGAGAACATGATGACATGCTTCATACTTTGCAACAACACCTCCAACATGAAATTCTACATGGCGGTCTTTCTGCTGAAGGGGAGCGCTCTTCTATGGTGGAAGACGCTCCTACCACAACTGAACATGGCCTTAGAAGACATGTCATGGTAATTGTTCAAGGAGAGGTTCGGGGAGAGGCATTTATCAGAGGAATTCATTGAGCGCCAACTCAATGAGTTCAATGCCTTATGATAGGGTGATCATATGGTGTCAGAGTATGACGCCTGATTCATGGAGTTGCTTAGGTATGCTCCACATCTGAGCACGGAGAAGATGAAGGTCAACAAGTTTTTGTTTGGCCTTAACTTCAACATCCATGTGAAGGTGAGGATCCTAATGCCATAGATGTTGCATGACGCAATCCAGAAGACCCTCATAACAGATGAAGAGCTGACTAGTGGGGGTCAGGGCACGACTTCTGCAAGACCGATTAGAGAGATGACGGCAGGTGCGCAACATCAACAAACACCAACCATACATAAATCAAGGTATCGAGATACGTCAAGAGGATCCACTTTCACGACACCATGGAAATCATATCCTGAACAGAGGAGCACAAAAGCATCAACAATGTCGCCTGTAGCAGCAACAGTCTAGGCATGTTCAACAGAACAGACCAGGATTTCAAGATGGTAGGCCAACAACTTTTACTTCAGGGATCAGGAGTACTGGGCTGAAGACCGGATGTTAGACATGTCGAGAGCCACATTACCAGGGAGACTGTCTAGTTGAGAGGGCCAAAGAACCCGGGGCGACCAGACACACTACTGTTGGAGATTTGGGCAAGGCCCATAGGATTCATGTAGCGGTGAATAACCACCAAGCTGAGCACCAGTCTATTGTGCTCGAGACTTCAAGTACCATCGTTGACCAAACCTTTAGTATTTTGATAGATCCTGATGCTACAGAGAGATTTATTTCTGGTGCAGTTCTAAAAAGAATTAAGGTAAAGGCATTCGAACAAGACAAGTTTAGCCACGTGGAAATGACTTTGAGTGCCAAGAAGAAGGTTGGAGGAAATTTTACAGAATGTAGCCTTAAACTGGGAGATTTTATAATGAATGCCAACCTATATGTCGCAATCTTAGGATATTATGATATCATGATCGGTATGGACTATTTAGAATCGCATGATGTGATACTCAACTGTAATACGAAGCGGTTGAGTTTGGTTGGCGATGAGGGATAGAGGAGAGTGATCATGGGAAGAATCCAGAGAGTGTCCTTGAGGTTCGTTTCTTCCCTACAACTGCAAAAGAGCATTGGTAAAGGATGCAAGCTATATGCAATATCAACGTTGAATGACAAGGGCATGGCAGAAGGATTACAAAACTTTCTGGTAGTGTGAGGGTTTGAAGACAAGTTCCTAGAAGAGTTACCAGGTTTGTCGCCCAAAAGAGAGTTGTAGTTTTCCATTGACTTGAAACCTAGAACTGAACTGATAGTAAGAGCGCCTTATCGAATGTCAATGCCTGAGTTACAGAAGTTGAAAATGCAACTAAATGAGTTATTCGACCTGGGAATTATACGTCCAAGTGTGTCACCTTGGGGTGCGCCTGTTATTTTCATACCAAAGAAGGATGGGTCGTGGAGACTCTGTATTGACTACCATCAATTGAACAAGACAATGATCAAGAACCAATATCCATTGCCAAGAATAAATGATTTTTTTGACCAAATGAAGGGCGTAAATATGTTTTCGAAGATCGACTTGAGATCAAGATATCACCAGTTACAGATCAAAGAGGAAGACATTCCTAAGACCGCATTCAAGATGAGTTTCAAACATTACAAGTTTACTGTTTTACCATTTGGACTGACAAACACCCCAGGGGTATTCATGAGCTTGATGAATGGGGTGTTCCGCGAATACTTGAACAAGTTTTTTCAAGTATTCATTGAAGGAATATTCATATATTCTTGGATGATGGAATAACACGAAGAACATTTGCACTTGGTTCTACAGTGTTTACAAGAAAAAAAATATACAGGAAACTGTCGAAATGCTTTTTTTATCAATCGAGGATTCATTACTTAGGGCATGTTATCTCTGACGAAGGCATCACCATGGATCCAACGAAGGTAGAGACTATTATGGAATGGTATGCACTGACGAACATACCAGAAGTACGTATCTTTATGGGTTTAGCTGGATTTTACCGACAGTTCGTCGAAGGTTTTTCGAAGATAACAAATCCGATCACATAATTGTAGAAGAAAAATCAGAAGCTTGTATGGACTGAGAAGTGCGTGGAAGCATTTCAAATGTTGAGGGGGTTGTTGACAACAACGTCGATACTAAAAGTCCTGAACATGGACTAAGGATTCTTTGTATGCATGGATGCATCCAAGGAAGGTCTAGGCGGATTATTGATGCAAGACGGTCGAGTGATCGCTTGCATTTCAAGGAAACTAAGAAATCATGAGGAGAACTACACGACACCTGATTTGGATTTGTCGGCTATTGTGTATGTCTTGAGAGTGTGGAGACACTATCTGATTGGATGGAAATTCGAACTAAAAATAGACCACTATGGTTTGTAGCACATTTTTACGCAGAGTGACTTGAACGTGCGACAAAGGAGTTGGTCAGAATTTCTTAGCGAATACAATTTTGAGATTACTTACATAAAAGGAACAATGAATAGAGTGGCAGATGCGTTGAATCGGAGACCACGCATATTGTCGGTGATACCTCTTCAGAAGAATATTCGAGAAAATATTCTAACTATATAATGTGATGATGATTGGTATAAAGAGGTTAAGGAAAATATCGGACAAGACACCATGTTGGTAAGAAAGTTTGAAGGATATGCATTGGAAAACAATGGATTGATGAGGTATAATAACCGGATTTATGTACCTCCTAACGACAAATTGAGAAGTTTGATCTTAAGCGAATCTCATAGAGCAATATACATGTCTCATCCAGGAGTCACGAAGATGAGGGAAAACCTTAAGCCCTTATTCTTCTAGAAAGGAATGAAGGTGGACATAGTTAGCTACATGGAGAGGTGTCTAGAATGTCAGCAAGTGAAGGTTGAACATAGACATTCAACGGGATTACTACAACCACACATTGTTCTGGAATCTAAATGGGAGCTCATTTCGATGGACTTTATTTTTGGATTGTCGTTGACGGAAAGGTGGCATGAATCGATTTTCGTGGTAGTTGACACTCTCACGAAGAGTGCACCTTTTATTCCTGTGCGCATGACATATCAGGTGTCAGAAATAGCTAGAGTTTTTATCAGCAAGATTATGAGATTACATGGCATGCCTAAAAGGATCATATACGATAGAGGATCAGTGTTTACAGGATGTTTTTGGACCAATTTCCAAGAGGCTTTGGGGACACAACTGAACTTTAGTACAACATATCACCCTGAGACAGACGGGAAGACAGATAGAACGAACCAAATTTTCGAAGATATGTTGCGTATGTACATGATGGACCAACATAAGTGTTGGGAAGAGTTCTTTCCAGTGGTAAATTTTGAATACAACAACAACTATCAAAGTACCATTAACATGGAACCATTTGAGTTTCTTTATGGGAGACCATTTCAGACGCCTTTGAGTTGGGATTGACTTGAGAATAGGGTCCTGGTAGGACCAGAGGCGATCCAAGAAATGGAAGAATGATTGAAAATGATAAGACAAAGGATTAAATAAGCACAAGATCAACATAAAATTTATGTCAATGCACATCGCGTTGACCGTAATTATGAAGTTGGTAATCGAGTTTTCCTGCGGGTGAAACCGCACAAAAGTTTGATCAAGTATAGAAAGGGTGCTAAACTCTCTACTATTTTTGTGGGAAATTTCAAAGTTGTGGAAAGGAAGGGTCTCATGGCCTATCGACTGGACTTTCTTGATTCTTTGAGGCATATGCATGATGTTTTTCATGTATCTTTTTTGAGACATTATGTTAGTGATCTTACACATGTGATTGACATGATTTCTTTGCAGGTGTCGGACGAGGGTGCACTTACGATGGATCCAATCCGCATCCTGGACCATCGCATTCGACAACTACTATGTCGAATAGTGGACCAGTTCAAGGTCCAGTGGGACAATTATAGTCCACACTTGGCTACCTGGGAGGATGCATATGATATGCACCAACAATTCCTATATTTATTGGATAGTTAGACATATAGATATTGTTAGAAGATTTATTTACTACATTTATATATTGTACAACTTTTGGACGAAGTTTAAAAAGAGAGGGGGTGTATGT
The DNA here is from genome assembly GCA_010110895.2 of Picea sitchensis. Lineage (NCBI taxonomy): Eukaryota > Viridiplantae > Streptophyta > Pinopsida > Pinales > Pinaceae > Picea > Picea sitchensis. The sequence continues at coordinate 20,320 of SNQJ01S0114980.1, forward strand.
AACATCCCTCTCTTGCAAGCACATGTTATTGACTTTTTCTTTGAGGACACTTGCGTGCAAGTGATCTGGTTATAGTATATGGTTATATGTTTCGCTTATGGATTCTTATGATGATGTTGATGATTATGATTTGATGTTATTGATATATGCGTATTGACACATGCTATTGACAAGTTTTCCCTGAGTGTGAAGGACACTTGACAGATTGTGAATGTCGATGGCATCAATGACATTGTCCTTCTAATAATAGGATTGCTATTGTCTTTGTCTCAAGATCCCTAGAAAGGCAAAACCCTTCTCTAAAATTTTTTTGGTAGAATCTTCAATGAAAATTGAATTTGATGTTTTATGAACTTTATATATTATATGTAAGTGAATTTGGCTAGTTAGTACAAAAGTCCAATTTTAACTCCCAAACCTTTCTATGGAGATCCTATAGAAGTTGAATTCTTGTTTATCTGCCTCTTGCTTAGTGATACTAGTACACATTATGATAGATAATAGGGATATTCCTCGTAGTGTTTGATGGTCATTACCGCTATGTGCTCTTGTAGGATGAATGAAATTTGAGTTTGATGTTTTATGAATGTTAAATATTGTATCTATGTATATTTGATTTGCTAGTCAATTTTAGAATTGTTTATTGAAGACCTTTAAAAACTCTTCTCTATGGTTTGTTAAATGAATATAAGTAGATTATTTTCTCATCTAATCTCTAGGCAATAACAATAAACTCTATACAAATAGTTTATGATATCATCCCAACAAGGATATTCCTTACATTAGTTGATTATGTTCATTGCTCTGTGCTCTTGTGAGATAGTGGAGACCAAACGTATTATTTATACAAAAATACAACTTTCTACCTAATAAGAGCATTAGCATTTGTTTGTCTCAAGCTTTCTAAAAAGGCAATGTCATCCTCCAAATATCCCTTTATTTATATAATCTTGAATGGAATGATTAAATTTGCAATAAATAGATTTCTTGTAAAATCATTAAGGGTGATTTATTATTTAATTCAGAATTTGATCAATCACGCGCCCTGGAAGGAATGTTGATTTATGTTTAATTCAATAATTAGATCACACACATACTTTGAAAATAATGTTGATTTATTTTTTAATTTAGTAATATATTAATCGTGCGCCTTGAAATTAAATAGATGTTTTCTTCTGAGCTATGAAAATAAAAGAAAGTTGATTACACTTGCGCCTTAAATTTTGTTGTTATATGACTGATTAAGCCCTTATAATCTATTGTGCCTTATAAAATAAAGTTGATTACACTTGTGCCTTTAGAATAATGTTGACATATGATTGATTTAGTAATTATATTCTCTTGCGCCCTGCAAAATAAAGAAGATTTCTCATGCGTCCTGAATAATATTGATGTATGGTTGATTGAGTATTTAGACTTCTCTTGCGACATAAATAATATCGATGTATGAATGATTGAGTATTTAAATTATCTTGCGTCTTGAATAGTAATGATGTTGATTGAATGAGCTAGCTGGTTTTCGACTTGATTGTGTTAGTGGGATTTAAACACCTCCTTGTTCCTTAGAACAATTGTCATCCATGATACCTTAAGTGGTCAAAATCAATCGGATGAATCATGGGCTTGAGCGTTGCTTATGTGTCCTGGATTTCCTAACCTTGTAGGGTAGGTTGGGCCGGTAGTCATTTTAATATTCAGTATTTGGTTGATCATTGTTTATAAATTGCTTCAGTTGATTGTCATGGTTGAATTGCATCGCTATCTATGTTTATGTGTTGGTCAGGTCTCGCTATCATTTATGTTGATGCGTTGGTTGTGTCATTCTTGATTGCGATGATGAGTCACTTGTGTTTCTTTTAATTATGATGTTGTTTGATTATGTGTTGTTGAGAATTATGTGTTGACGTTAATTTCCTAATGTTTTAAAAAAAAAACTACCTAGTGTGCTTCGCTTTTCCTAGTCATAACGCTACTAGTATTGCTTAAACTTCCTGTCCTGCTGAGGAGAAGTTACATTCCTCTATTGAACATAGGTTTGTCCAATAAATTGGCATTGCAAGAAAGTATTCAACAAGTGAACCAAATATAAAACAAATCCATCCTCACCAAGCCTTTGTCTAGAGAGAAGTACGAGTACTTGAACAAGCTTGACATGTGAGAATGTCCACCCTCGTTGAGAGGAGGTGTGTTATTAGGATGCTAGACATAGGAGTTAGTTAAGATCTACTTGGTCTAATATGTCATTAGAGTAAAAGTGTGTTTATGAAGTATGCATTAGTATGCATTTGTAGTTAAACATAATCCATTGGTCACACAATATATTTCCCGTGTAGAGTGGTCTGACGGTTCATACTCCCTCGATCTTATGACCACGATGATATGTGGCTTAACACCGATTAAGTCCATGATCTCTATTTAAATAGCGTGGAGGGTCATTTGCCGATGATGATTGTAGAAACTCTCTTGTAAAATCTCTACGTAATCTTTTCTTTGCATTAATAAACTATTAGGCGCGTTATGGTAGAATTGATGGATGTTTCCCGTGGGAGTTTTACCGCGATGAAAACATGGTGTATTGATCTTTGATCTAGTTATGAAGTAGTTTAGCACAGAAGGTGTTCATCCTCACATTTGGAATACTGTGTTTGTCGAACATGGTGTCGAGCTTGTTTGAAAACCCGCTCCTATTGTAGATCGAAATCATGAAGTCGAGCTTCTCATCTCCATTTCTGGAATTTCTGTACATTTTGGGCTGAAAGGACTATTCCATTAAGTCCGGATCAGCTTTTCATTTCAGGAACACTTTTCGTTTCACTCGAAAGGTTTCCATTGCTTAATCGGCCATTACAGTGAAATCGGGAGTATAAAAGTCGAATACGCATTTTAAAATTTTGTAGGGTACAGGATTTTATTTAGGTTTGTATTTTTTTTTTCGGGCTGCTAATCTTTTAGATATGTGTATGATTTTTTCCCCACGCCCTGTGCGATCTTAGAAGATCATAAACAGATAGGAAAAAGGTGCATCTTCCGGGTAAGCTAGCGAGATCTAACCTTGTTGTCGTGAAGAAGCCCGAAATTTTTCTTGTGTGAAAAAGAGTTTTTTTTTTTTTGGAGCATGCTCTCCAAGGCCCGTCTTCAACAACAACAACAACAATCCTCCTTTTGAACATTACAATATGTTTGCTAGACCAGTTGATTTAAAACTTGCCTTATTAGTAAGAGTCTTGAGTTCAAGTCTCTCTTTGTTACTTTGAAAAAGTTCATGCTAAAAATTGTAAGTGCATTTCACTTCCAAGTATAAAAGTGAATCACTATAAATGGCTTTATATTTTATTTTAGAGTTATTTTGCATGCAATTTTTTCTGTTATAGAATAACCTCATTGTAAGTGATCCCACTTCTCTTTATAAAAAGTGGTTCACTTCATAAAGTAACTTCTTATCACGTGGTTATTTAGTTCTAGTGTATTACCTTTACGAAAAGGGCATAACTCTCACATCGGAAGTCCGTTTCAGTGCCATTTTTTAAAAAAAATCGCATAACTTTTCGAGATATTTCCATCCGTATCATTAGTTTCAGGTTTTAAACCTGCATTATCTACATGCCCAATATGAAACTACAAAATCTTGTCATGCTTACTGTGACAACTGGCACAGTAGATCCCACATGGAAGATTTAATTAAGAAGTAAAGGCACGTAATGGGATTACCACCATAGAGCGAAACTTATTTATGATGATAAGAAAGAAAAATGGGATAATAAGAATGAGAAACCGTGGACTAATTGAATGTCCATCTCTCCTGATATAAAGTACCATCTTCAAGGAATTAATGACCCAAATGAAGCTTAGGAAAAGTTCGTCGTGTTTAGTAAACTCAATTATTCGAACTGTAGTTAGAAAATCCAAAATCTCTGACAGGCAAGTGATTTTCTTGCCTTGGAGACTATCTATCTAAGATTTAAAACACTCGGACTTTTATGTATAGAATGCAGCAGAAAAATGAACACGTTATATATCTTATTCTTTCTAAGTTGGTAGTACATAATTATGTGTTTGTATCTACAGCACCCAATATACTGAAAAAAGAGCTCTAAGGGAAGCTTATAGCAGAACCCACTCTTGAGTCCTTTTGTGCTTCTTTGATTAGAAGATAGAATGAAAATACCACAACTTGGGAAGTGATCAACCTTGGTACCTCAAACAAAGCCTTAGTTGCCCGTAGAAAGATAAACCCAAGTACCCAAAACATCTATGCAACAAAAACAACTAAGGTTCAAACACCTTTCAGATAAACCGACTCCTAATGGTAAAATGATCAAAATATAAAAGAATACTAACAAACATTACTACCCAGCTTGCTTATAAAGATGGTCATGATGAGTCGGATGTTTCAAGAAGATGGAAGCCTTAGAAGCGTGATGAAGAAGCACAACATGATGTGATTCTCTTCTTCTTCTTCTCATGGACATGCACTTCCTTGGTTTTCATGTACACCTTCTACTACTACTTCTTCTTATGAGTGGCTTATTGATTATGAGGCATCTTATCATATGGCTAAGGATAAAAGCCATATTTTAGTCATCGAATGTAACACAGAAATATTTGTTGGTGATAGATCTCTTAGTGTTGTGGATGGAATAATTTAGAATTACAAAATGGTCATTTCAATGATGTATTATGTGTTCCAAATCTTTTCTTGTAACCTTCTCTCCCGATTATATCAAATCACTCATTAAATTGAAAGGTAAAACCGTGAGTTTTCACCTCACCAAGAAGGTTATGTCAGGATCTAGATCCTAAACATGTTCTGTAGTTGTTGATGATATTACCAGGGTTGTACAAGTTTAGAAAACTTTGAGTCATCGGCTTTTTCATCCCAGTTTTGTTGCTCATAGGGAATGGCTTGAGCAAACTTTGGCATAAGGCGGTTTGGTCATCTAAACTATAGTTCATTACAACAACTATGTAACCAATCAACCGGATGGTGAGTGGTCTTCCTCTTATTTCATGCAGAGAGATGGTGTGTGTGCGGTTGTATTTCTCGACAAACATCATGGGGCAGTTTTGACAAAATATTAGCACTTGGCATACCAGGTCCTTGCGGCTTGCATTCCTGATGATTCTGTGGTCCTCTTTCTTCTCGCTAACTTTTACAGGTGCAAGTATTTCGCCAACTTTCATTGATAGCTTTCGGGCGTACTTGGGTTTTGCTTTAAAAGAAAACTCAAAGTGAAGTTTTTGACAATTTTTGGCCTAAAAGGCCCTTGAAGAAAAGCAATATGGACATCTAATTCAAAGGTTAAAACGGATAATGGAAGCGATATGTGAACAATAATTTTACAAAATTCTTGCGCACAAAGGGCATTCAAATGCAACATGCTATTCCATATACACCACAACCAAAATGGTGTTTTTGAGAGAAAATCACACATTAAAGAAATGGCTTCGTTAATATGATCCAATCTAAGGGATTAAGTCTATAGTATTGGGAAGAAGCAATCAGCTGACACAAATTACACTGATCAATCCTTTGCTCCACAAAGGCTCATAAAAATATAACACGGAAGAAGCTTGGACTAAAATTAAACCAGATGTAAATCACTTACATGTATTTGGCAGTATAACATGGGCTCGCATTCGATGAAGCAGCATTACTGACCTAAAAGTGAAAGTGTATATTTGTTGGTTATTAAAAGAGATGTCAAGGTTAGACTGTTAGCCACATTTTATTATTATTAAAAGAGATGTTAGATTTGATGAAATCTCTTGGCACAAACGAGCTAATTAGGTGTACCTTCTTCGACTGGAAGCCTCTTTGGCGATTGGCCCTTCACATTTCTATTCTAGATTCTTCTTGAGATGATTGTGATTGAGGATGAAAATCCACCTCATCTGGACATTCGAATGATTCTTGAACTGAACAAACACTAATTCCTTCCTATAGATAGATGCCATTCTAACATGAAACTTGAGTTGGTGATCTTCATTAGTGATCGCCGAATCGGCTTGTCGGCCATTCCACAGAGTTCAGTGAGCACCTCTTCTCTTTTGGCTCAAGTTTGAAACTCTTGATCGAGAGACATTTGCAGAACTTCAAGTCATCAGTTAGGATACAATGGATGAGGAGTATGGTTAACTGTGATAGGGATCACTATACCTCTTCCAAAAGAACTTGTTAGATGGGTGCTTCTGAACTAAGTATGCATCGGATGGAAGTGATGAAAGACACAAAGCTCGATTAGTTGCTAAAGGATTTTCTAAGTTGGGGCATTGGCTATAATGAAACCTTTGCCTGTAGCCAAAATGAATTCCATCCGCCTTGTTCTTGCCCTTGTAAGCCTCACATACGTGGAGTCCATCAGATGATATTAATCGCCTTCTTACATGGCGTTGAAAAGAAATATACATGAGACAACCTCTAGTTATGTCGAAATGACTCTATACTTAGTGATTTCTTCAAAAGAAATCTCTTTATGGTCTCAAGCAAGCTCACAGAACTGGTATGCCAAAATGGATAGATTTCTATTGCCCTGGATTCTCTAGATGCCATTATAGTCTAATGTCTATACCAAGAAAGTGGAAATATCCTCATCATCCTTATCCTTTATGTTGATGACCTTATCCCTTCTTGGTAGTGACTCAAACTTTTAAACCATGTAGAAATGACCTTAGAAAAAAAATTGGAAAATAATAGGACTTAGGCTTTTTGCACTATTTCATAGCCTCCAAGTTTTGCAAACTAATGGAAGGAATTGTTCTTTCCCATTCTAAGTATGTGACCTTCTTATTTCACATGGATGATTGTAAACCAACCTTCTCCCTTCGGTGGAGTCAAGCTTTTCGCCACTTGTACTTCTCCCAAAATTGATGCCACCTTGTCAAATCAGTTAGTTTGTAGCCTCTTACACTTGACTCATGCGAATTTTGATCTTTCCTTTTTTCTATTGGTCTTGTTGCGATATAACAAACACATAAGCCATTGGGAAAGAAGCTAAAGGATACCGGCATATGTTACATTAGTGCTGACCCGGTTTGGGATACATTCTGGATTCGGGGGACTCCATATTGGTTAGTTTCATGATTAGTTAGTGGCGACCCCAGATGTTGGAGAGATCTTACTTGGTTATGTTTTCATCTAGTTCAGGGACTGTCACTTGGGCACATGAAACAACAATGTGCACTTTCTTGTGAAGCGATGCAGAGCAGCAGGTAATGCAAGTCGAGGAAGCCATGTGTATTGAGATCCTTCGAGTTTGGATTCCATTTTAACATCAGCAGGACTTTGGTGTGACAATCAAAGTGCCGTAAGCTCACAAGGCCAGTTCAACATCAGCGCTGTAAACACATCGAGCTACACATGCACGCTTCATGAAAGCTTATTCATAGATCAAGTTATTGGAAGACTCTTTTTTCCCTATAGAAGAATCCAAATTTAGAGACATTTTCACAAAGTCTCATATAAGCGAAGTTTTCCAAGCCGATCTATGATAGGAGTTAATTTTGTCATTAAGAGATAAAACAATGCCTCTTCCTTCTCCTATTGTGTCATTATGTAAATCCTTCAATCCCACATCTAAAGTTGTTCTTAGAGGGGGATGTTAGGATATTTAGACACTTAGGGAGTTAGATTAAGATCTACTTGGTCTAATATGTAGTTAGTTAAAGTGTGTTTCTTTAGAAATGCATTAGTATGCATTTGTAAGTTATGCAATCAAACTGATCCACGATGTAATTTCACGACATAGAGTGATATGATGGTTCGTATTCTCCTCGATCTTACTGACCATTGATCTATGGCTTAACACCCGATTGGTCCTGATCTCTATTTAATGAGCATGGTCATTTTACTGTCGATGATCGTTTGTGATAAAATCTCTTGTAAAAATCTCTGTAATCTTTTTTTCTTTGCATTAATAAAGCTGCTCCAAGTGAATTACGTTATGAGGGCCATGGATGTTTTCCTGTAGGGTTTACTGCATGTGAAAACATCGGTGTGTGATCTTTGATATGGTTATGTGAGTGGATTCTTGAAGGTGTTTGTCCTCATTTGGAATACTTGTGTTGTCGAACAATACTGAAGGTGTTCGTCCTCTGTTGGAATACCTGTGTTGTCGAACAATTTCTCTTCCTACCAGCTAACCCCTCTAGCCAAGGGTTCCCTAGATCAATCATGTGAGGTGACTGAGGGGGTAATGCATTGTCGGACCCGATGAGAGAAGAAACATCACATGCATAGTCGTGAGGACTATGGGAGTAGCTTTGTGCTACTCGATGGGACTATAAATATGGTTGATGGCATGGTATTAGTTGTGTTCTATTATTTGATTAATGCATAGTTATATAGAGAAATCGACTATGACTATGGATAATGGCATGGCAATAGTTTTGTGATACTATTTGATTGTTGCATAGTTATAGACTATCACTATGGTTGATGGCATGGTAGTATTTGTGTGCTACTAGTTGATTGTTACGTAGTCATAGGGATTGTAGACTATGATTATGGATGATGGCATGGTACTAGTTGTGTTCTACTAGTTAATTGTTGCATAATCATAGATATTGTTGGACTGCATGGTGGTAGCTACCAATTTATTGCAGGATATGACTATGGTTGATGGCATGGTAGTAGTTGTGTGCTACTAGTTGATTGTTGCATAGTCATAGAGTTTGTGACTATGGTTGATGGCATGTTAGTAGTTGTGTGCTACTAGTTGATTGTTTCATAGTCACAAAGATCATAACTATGGTTGATGGCATGCTAGTAGCTTAGTACTACTATTTGATTGTTGCATAGTTATGGAGACTATTAGACTGCATGGTAGTATTCTTACGACTACTAGTGGATTGCAGATCATGATTATGGTTGATGACATAGTAGTAGCTTGGTGCGACTAGTTGATTGTTTCATAGTCATGAGAGACTATTGGATGGCATGGTAGTAGCTTAGTGCTACTAGTTGATTGCTATGTAGTCATGACAACATGGTGGTAGCTTTGTGTTGCCAGTTGATTGTTGGATGGAATTGTAGTATTTGTGTGCTACTAGTTGATTTCCATGGAGATTACTAGACCACTTGGAAGTAGTTGTGTGCTACTGTTTGATTGCAGCATAGTCAGGAGGACTATGGAAGTAGTTGTATACTACTGGACTACGACAGTAGTTGCGTACTACTGGACAATATGGGTAGTTGTGTGCTACTGGATAATTGCAACATAGTCTTGGACACCATTACAAATGATTCAAGCTACTTATGGCATGGTAGTAGTTGTGTGCTACTAGTTGATTGCAGAGTATTCAGTGGACTACTAAATGGAGACATTGTGAAAAGATACCTCCCTAGCTAAGAGGGAGTGTTGATGTCTTGGTAGTTGTGGGAGGCATTTCCTCCTGGACAACTTTTCTTAGAGAAGAAGAAGATTCCAAGAAGTCAAAGGAAGACCATTAAACAGTTGAAGAACACCCTGGAAAAGAATAAAATGAAATAGAAGACCACATAAGAGAAGTCGGCCCACAAGAAATATTAATAAAGTAGAAATATAATTTCTTGGAAGAGAAGTTAGCCCATGGAAATAATAAAGAAATTATGAAGACCCAAAATAACAAGTCAACCCTAGACAAGCACCCAAATTAGTATAAATATTGATATGGGTCAGTTCATTTGTACAATCAAGCAGTTCTCCTTCTGTAGTGCGCACTAGGCAGCTGAAGCTGGAGTTTCACTATTTATGGTTTCTGGTTCTCTTGGAGAGTACGCCCCACTTGGGGAAGGATATTATTGGTGGTTCTTGGTGATCTCTCTTGTGCGCTACCTCTACAGGATTTAAGTTAAGGTTGTGTGGTGTTGCTAATTTTCTTTTTGCTATATGCAATGATAGTAGCAATTGCAATTACCAGCTTTGTTGTGTCAGTCCTAGTGATGCGCCTATCTTGGTGTCAGCTCTGTGGTGTGCTATCTTGGTGCTAGATCTGTGGTGTTCCTCAGTGTCTACCCTTGATAGGGTTTGAAAAGAAGAATATAAGTATTTTTTATCAAGGTTTCTTCATTGTTAKTTTTCTCTTGTGAATAGAGCTTGTTCATGGTTGTATTGGAATATTGGAAAGATTCTCTCTAAGAAAAGTTGGATGGGTTTTTTCCTTCGAGTTTGGGGTTTTCCTAGGATAAATCTTTGTGTTTGTTAGCACTCTGTAAATTTGTTTGGTTTATAAAACAAATGACAGAAGTAAACTACAAACCACTTTAGAGCTAGGTACTAGCCTACTCATCTCAGAGAGGGCTCTCTCCTATCACTTGGTCTTTGATAGATGAATTTTCTTTAACAAAACATTGGCTAGGTTTTGTTGCTTTGAGGGGATTTTTATAATTTTGCTGGAAAGGAAAGGGAGGGACACTTAGGGATATGGAGTAAAACTTCTGAAATGAATGGAAGCATTGACTGGTCAGTAGAAATCTCCATAGGATAAAGGATAAATGAGGTGATAAATTTGAGTTATAAATTGCAAATTTGCAAAGTGTAAGAAGAAAGGAAAAACATATAACTGTATCAGAGAATTAAATAAATAAATTCTGACTTAGTTAGGAAGAACTTAACATAGTTTAAATTTCTTAAGCTGAGAGCATCGCAAGATGAATGATGGGCCTTTAACTATCCAATTTAAATAGAAGACAGTGAAAATGAAATAAAAAATAGAGGAAATACATACAAAGAGAAGAGACAAAACTCAGACCACCACCATTAGAATCTTTTCATGGAAACTTCAAGACATCTGCATGTGTATTCTATTCATCTTTAGAAAGTTACATTCAGGTTGCAAATAGATAAAAGCATGCCCTTGCACTTCTGCCAACCCCTGATACATTTGGAGCTCTTAATATTTATACAAGTTGAGCTCCTTTGGTTTGAACCCGATTACAATGATTAGAATGAAACGTTTCGGTTTGAAACCGTTTACAATTATTAAAATAAGATGTTTCGGTTTGGGAACCAATTACAATGATTAGCAAGGAACGTTTCCTGGTTCGAATTTTGACTCCTCCGACATTTCAGTTTCTTTCTTCGCCACTTGTTCTGCTCTGGTATTCCATGTGATCTGCCATATTCAGTGACATATGGACATCATCTATTGGACCCTGGAAAATTGCATTTTGTCTTACCCAGCTGCACTATCTCCTTCCATTGCAAGTCATAAGGGATATCATAATCTATCATTTCCTTTATCAAAATCTCCAGGTCAATGCAGGAAGCATATCACATGACTGGAAATCCAAGCTTGACTTCTTTGAACTGATTCATAATTTCAAAGTCTGTAATCAGATTCTCAACTAATGTAGCTCCTTTCAGATTTTCCTCCAGGGTTTCGAACTTGGAATGATCCATTCTACACTGAGTCAAACGAGCATTGTATTCTTCCTGATCATACAACTTACACTTGCCATCCCAAAATGGTGGAAGGCATTTGATAAACAATTCTTCAAATAAATCCTTGAACTCTTGCACACTTTGCTCCATCTTTGTTGCCTTGGTTTGAACTGATTTCAATAGGTTATGCTTAGAAATAACCCTCGTGGCCTAGATAATTAATGTAGTTATTTCTTTAACTCCAATAGTCTAAAGGTTTATA
>SNQJ01S0114980.1:31951-43709 GCA_010110895.2 Picea sitchensis
CATGGTGTACGATGATTTGATTGTACCCAGAGAAACCATCCAACATTGATATTTTCTAAGAACCAACCACTTTCTGCAGAATGTGATCCATCTTAGGCAGTGGGTAATTGTCCTTGAGAGATACCCTGTTCAAATTCCGAAAGTGCACACATAACCTGATCTCTCCACTTTTCTTTCTGATAGGTACCAGATTTTCCACCCACTTAGAAAATATCAGAGACACTATGATATTGGCTTCAATCAACTTCTTTATCTCCTTTTCAATCAAGGACAACAACAAAGGATTAATTCTTCTTAATTTATGTTTGAAAGTTTTATGATCTTCCTTGATTGGGATCACATGTTGAATTACCTTAGTATCATAAACCTTTAGATCTTCATAACTCCATGCAAAAACATCAGGAAATTATTTCATTAAATTGACATACCTTTGCTTGACCTCTGGTCTAAGTGTCTTGGATAGCTTGATGACCTTGGGATCGTCTTGAGTCCCAATGTTGCAATCTTCAACATCTTCCTCTTTAGTAGTAATTTTAGGGCTTTTGGCTACATCATTGTTGTCAAAGAGTTTTTGTAATGGGACTAGACCTTTAGGAATGATGTTATTTTTTAGTTGCATTATATCCTTACCAACAATCTGATTCTTGAAATAGTCATCATTTGCGAACACAACTGCATCTTATTCTTCACAACAATATTCCTCATCAATATTCAAACATGCAAATTCACCATTCATTTTAAGGAAACTTTCTATTTGTTTGTCATCTTCAAAAACCTGCCAATACTTAATATTATTAGGTATTGTTTGCATGTGCTTGACCTCAATCTCATATCCTCTGTTAGGAAAAACTGGAATTTTGAAAACCAAGGCTAAAGTATTAGAGCATCAACAATCTGATTCTGCCCCCTTGGAATCAATGAGAGACTATACTCTGAAAACTCTTCTAGAAGGTCAAGAACTATATTCCTGTATTCTCTTAGTCTAGGATGATTTGCTTGATATATACCCTTTACTTGATTTATAATCAACTATGAATCTCCATGTACAACTATCCTCCTAGCACCCATTTCTTTCAAAGTCTTCAATCCCAACACTAATGCCTCATATTCAACCATGTTATTTGTGCAATCAAAAGCAAGCTTATAAGAACAATTTTTTGTGGCCAATCTAGGGGGGTTAATCCACACACCAGCTCCTACTCCTTCTCTACTAACAACTCCATCCAAGCTCATGTTCCACATCTCATTCTATGCATTGTTTTGTTGATCTGAAATTTACTCAGTTTGTTGATTAGATTTGTCTTTGGTGGTCATATCAGTCTTTGGCATATTCTCTTCAAAACTCAAATCATTAAAGAAAATAGAAGAAACAATCTCAATTTCCACAGAATAAATGGGATGGTTGTTTGGTTGGGCTTTGTTTTTTAGCATGTACTTGAGAAATACTTCTCTGTACAACCTCCTATCTTGACCAAAAACATGGATAGTAGCATATGACATATCCATTTGCAAAGACCCTTTCAACTTTGTATCCCATGAACTAGATAGAAGCATGCCAAATTTAGGAGGGATATCAGAAACCAACACATCCATGACCATATTTTTTGTTGGAAATTGAGACAGGGATACTACCAAATATTTTATTAGGCCAAAACACTTCACCTTCATTGAATCAAAAGAGAAAATATCCTTGTAATGCCTTGTAATATCCAGACCTAATTGGTCCATGACCACCTTGGGCATCACATTATGGGATGCTCCTGAATCCAACATAGCATTATGAAAAGTCATATCATGAATCTTCAGACTAACACAGAAAGGAGGGACCTCGTCAGCATTACTACTTTCCTCTACACATGGGCCAAACAAGATGGAAGGATGATCATCTTGTATATTTAAAGTATCAGACATTTCTTCCATCTTGAGAATCTTAATGATCTGATTTCTATATTCACTGTTTTTTATCATCTCATTGAAGAGAACAAAGATTTTAATTTTGGCCATCTCACTTTCAAAGTTAAAGGGAGATAAGGTTTTTTCTACCTCTTTGATGATTGTCTCCTTTCTTGGTTCAAGTACTTTGTTTGGAGGTTCTTCCTTTTGCTTTCCTTTCTCCACAACATCCTTTGCAACATAGTCCTTTTTAGGCTGACTTGAAGAAGGTGTATTATTTTGAGATACTTTGGTAGGGTTTCCTTTTGGAGGATTTGCAGGCACATTTTCGCTTTGAAGATTGTATTGTTTCTAGAATTGCATGATGGCATTCTGCAATCCTTTCTAGTAGTCTTCCTTTTCCACTAACAACCTTTCATCATYCTCCTACATGAATATATCATTTGCATCCATGAACTGATCATGTTCTTCTTTAGTTAAAAATACCTATGTTTCATCACCATCACAACAATGAATATTGTCTTCAAAAGCTTCGTCAAAATTTTCATTTACATTATTATTTTGAAAAGGAGGTCTTATTTGCTGATCACCCTGGTTCCTCTGATCTCTTTGTCTGATTTGTGGAACTTTTGGTCTCCTTTTATTTATGGGTGGAACATCAACCTTCTCTCTAGTGTTAAGCTTATTATCTAAAGACATCATTTCCATGAGTCTCTCCATGGTTTTCATCACCAACTCAAACCTCTCTTCTGATGACTGTGAGGTTGAAGGTTATGCTTTGTCTTGGACCTTGTTTATGTCTCTGTCAGAATTATATTTGATTTTTCCTGAAGCCATTAGATTTACTTCAAATTCTATTGCATCACGCATCATATCATCTAGAGAAGTGGATCTTCTCTCCCTTAACAACAAATCAAAGTCGCTCTCAAAAGAATCAACATATCTAAGTTGAGCAGCTTTAGGAGGAGGTTTTACTTCAATAGGAATTAAGTTGTAAACTTTCATAAATCTAGTTGAAAACTCTTGTACTATTTCACCAAGTGACCTTCTCATGTTGTTGTACTAGTTTAACAACTGAATGGGGTTTTTCTTGTCACCCCACTTTGCAAGAAAACTTGTTTCAAAGGCTTCAAAATCTAGGATACTTGTTGTTGGTAGAGCTCTAAACCATTTTCTGACTTCTCCTGTGAGAATTTGTGCAAACAACCTCATTTTTGCATCTTCATAATCTACTTATTCTAGGTCCACAAAATCATTGAACCAATATAAGTGTTTTTGGGCTGACACATTTCCTTCAACATCATACAACTTAATCCTCTGATTATGTTCCCGGGGTAAATCATGTAACTAAGCAGTTAGAACAAGGGGGGGGAACCTAGTTTCCATGGTTGTAGTAAGAACTTGAAGTGGATGATTGTTCTGAGTAGGAATCACAACGGGTCTAATAGAGGCAACTGAAATTAAACCTTGGAACCTCTTCTCATCAAAGATGATTTCATTCAAGATGGATTCAGAGCTAGTTTTGAACAGAGTTTTCTCAAATTTCAAATCAAAATCAAGGTCTTCAATTCTCTTTACTCCATCTTTGGGAAAAGATAGATTTATGTCTAGACAAAACACTGGACTTATTGTCCTTTCTTTTCTTTTTTGTACAATTTTCTCAGGATCAGACACATGTATTATTGCTTCTGGGTCTGGATTTTCTCTGGTATGGATTCTCTTGGGAGCCAGGATCTCTTGCTCAAACTAATTTATGCTACTGGTATCTTTATAATGGAGTCGCCAGGGTAAGATTCAATCTCAGCCAATAAGTTCTTTGATTCACTGTCACCCTTAAGAATCAAATCTGAAGCTTTAAGTCGTTCTTTTCCTAGGGAAGATTTCACTTTCGTTCCCCGACAATGGCACCAAAATGTTAACACTCTATAAAAAAAATCGGTTGATAAAAAAAAGGGCAGAGGTAACCTAAAAAACACTTTAGGGTTGGGTACTAGCCTACTCAACTCGGAGAGATATCTCTCCTATCACTTGGTCTTTAATAGATGAATTTTCTTTAACAAATAACTGTCTAGGTTTTGTTGCTTTGAGGGGTTTTTTATAATTTTGTTAGCAAGGAAAGGGAGAGACACTTAATGCTATGGATTCAAACTTCTAAAATGAATGGAAGCACCGACTGGTTGGTAGAAATATCCATAGGATAAAGGCTAAATGAGGTGATAAATATGAGTTATAAATTGTAAATTTGCAGAGAGTAAGAAGAAAGGAAAAACATATAACTGTATCAGAGCATTAAATAAATGAATTCTGACTTAGTTAGGAATAAATTAACACAATTTAAATTTCTTAAGCCGAGAGCATCGCAAGATGAATTATGTGCCTTTAAATATCCAATTTAAATAAAAGAGGAGACAAAACTCAGACCACCACCATTAGAATATTTTCATGGAAACCTCAAGACATTTGCATGTGTATTCTATTCAACTTCAGAAAGTTACATTCAGGTTCCAAATAGCTAAAATCATTCCCTTGTACTTCTGTCAACCCCTAATACATTTGGAACTCCTAATATTTATACAAGTTGAGCTCCTTCGGTTTGAAACTGATTACAATGATCAAAATGAAACGTTTCAGTTTAGAAACCATTTACAATGATTAAAATAAGAAATTTCAGTTTGGGAACTGATTACAATGATTAGCAAGAAACATTTCCTAATCCGGATTTTGATTCCTTCGGTGTTTCAGTTTCTTTCTTCTCCACTCATTCTACTCTGGTCTTCCATGTGATTCGCCATCTTCAGTGACATCTGGACATCATCTACTGGACCTTGGAAAATTGCATTTTGTCTTACCCAGCTGCACTATCTTCTTCCATTGCAAGTCAGAAGGGATATCATAATATGTCATTTCTTTTATCAAAATCTCCAGGTCAATGTAGGAAGCATATGACATGACTGGCAATCCAAGCTTGACTTCTTTGAACTGATTCAGAATTTCAAAGTCTGTAATTAGATGTTCAACTAATGTAGCTCCTTTCAGATTTTCTTCTAGGGTTTTGAACTTGTAATGATCCATTCTGCACTGAGTCAAACAAGCATTGTATTCTTCCTGATCATACAACTTCCCCTTGCCATCCAAAAATTATGGAAGGCCTTTTATAAACAATTCTTCAAACATATCCTTGAACTCTTGCACACTTTGCTCCATCTGTGTTGCCTTGGTTTGAACTTATTTCAACAGGTTATGTTTATCAATAACCCTCATGGCCCAGATAATTAATGCAGTTTTGTCTTTAACTCCAATAGTCTGAAGGTTTGCAATAGGAATGGATTGGAGTAGATATATCACGTTTTGGGCCCATTCTGATGGTTTCTTTGCTAAAGTTTCATTCACAACAGTGCATCTGCTTCTGGATGTGATGGGTATATTGTCTTTATCATTAATTAAATTCAAATATACTCTCAACTTGGCAGCTTTAGCATCTATAGAGTCCTATATGATATGTTTGGTCCCCTACAACATGCCTTTTCCTCTTAATCGCATCTTCAATTTCTCTATGATTATTTTTCTCCCTTTGATTTCTCCTTCTTTCAAGCTAACTTTTGACATAGTCTGGACAAGTCCTTCAATGTTTGATCCAACTTATGTAGTAGGAGCTGCAACTACAAATTTTCTTAGCAGTTTTGTCTACTCTTGTGACCATTTCACCTTTTCTCGTTCTAGTTGCAACACCCTAGCTTTGTAGTCCAATGTCTCTTGATGAAGTGTTTCCTTTTCATTTTCTAGAGAAACCAATTATGTTGTTTGCAGATTCTCTATGGCAGACATTTTCAATTTCTCCTTCAATCTTTGAATTAACATTTCTTTCTCATCCAATTAGGACTTCAACCCTTGGGGGCCTTCAGATTCCATGACCTGAGTCTTCCAAGCTCTGCTAGACGCTTTTTCCCACCTCATCTTCCCTTCCAATTTCATTTTATAAGATGAAAATTTTGAATTCTTTAAGCTTAAAAACAAGTAATTATAATACAACATATCACAGGTATGCCGATGAAATTTGACCTTGTCTAGAGCATTGATGTTTTCATATCTTATCTTTATCTCAAAGACTTTGTCGTCATATGAAACTGCAATGTTAAAGGTTCTCTTTTCAACATCCCTTACTGTGAACGAAGAATATTTATGCTGAGAAATATTTTCCACTTCAGGGACTAAATCCCTCATCTCACCCAGAGCTATGTTTCCCTTCTCATCATATTGTTTTGCCAAATATTCTTTAGATTGATAAATTGCCTTAGATGTTTTATCAAAGATGTATTTATTGTTGATAAAGGTTCTTGAGTCACATTCACTTTGGATTTTTCTTTCCTTTTCAACCTCTACAATGCTTGTACCACTTTCCACCATATCTAGGTTTACTTGTTTTCTGGGCTCTTCCTCTTCTAAATCCACTATCTGTGGAGACTGTGTAATATTCATCTTTTTTGGGGAAGTTTGTTGGTCACTAATGCCCATGGCCTTTGAACTAGTTCTCTTGATGTAAACACTTATCTTAGGAACTTTGACTATCAATTTCTGAGAAGCTTGTTGTACTTTTCTTTGTTGCAGGGTTTCCTCCACTTGTTGTGTTTGAGTTGGTTGCAAGATTGCTTCCATATCAACACAGACTTCTAGATTTTCTAGTTTATCAAAACCCTCAACCTGTTCATGTTCATAAGGGTCATGTTTGTTCATCAATCTTCTCTTGGTTATGATTTGGTGTGGATCATATCTTCCTTCCTGTAGCTGTACAAAACCAAACTCTTTGAGCTTTGCCTAAACTTGAGATAAACATGATCTGGCTTTGACAATGAAGGGGCCAATGATAAAAGGGAACTTGAGGTTAGAGGCTTTGTGCAACTTCAAGAAATGTTTTGTCTCAGATATAATTCTATGTCTGATGAATTCAAGGGTAAAGATTCTAGGATTCAGAAAAATAGGCAATAGGTAAGGGGATTCATGGCAACCATAAACCCAAATTATTGTTGAGTGCATGAATAGAACCCAATCCCCCACTTTGTTCTATGGATTTGGCTATAGATAGCTCCTCATGTGATCCAAAACTCTAGGTAGGATGGCATTGAAAATAAAACTGTAAACTCTGGACATGACTTTGTTTATGAAGATAAGCAATGTAATCCTTTTATATTCAGTTGATACAAATGTTGTTTCAGGAAATTATCTCTTATTGGTTTCCAGGAAAATCTTCAACAGATAGGTGTAGTATCTGAAATGTCTTAGAGAGAGAAAATTCACTAGTTGTTTATGGATATTATCAACTATGAATTGATCAAAGCTAATATGAACTGAAAGACCAGACTCTAACTTAAAAAAGGTCAAAAGAAAACCGAGCATGACTTCGACTACATATTGGTCATTGTCTAGACCTAAAACTTGACTCAACAAGAAGCAGACCCATTGGAATTCAATGACCATTGTATTCACATTCATCAGCAAAGACAGACCCACTGAAAAATATTCAGGTTTGATAATTATTTTTAAAAACAGATCTCAAACCTCTAAAGGACATTCTCTATATACCCTAATTAGGTTTTCTTCATTGAAAGGTTCAAAAATTGTGGAAAAATAATATGGTATACTGAGGGAATCTCGAATTGACAGACTCTCTACCCTACACATGACCTCAGACCCTCATTTATTCACAATGACTCTTTCTTCATGGGAATACTGTTCAGCGAACCAACCTATAAACTTGGGAAAAGGAAAATAAATTTTGACAGCATAAAGGACTATGGTGGCTTGGACTGCTTCAAGGAATGGTATACACCTTCCTACTTTATCGAATAGGTTGCTTATGGACACAGAGATAGGAGAAATAGTGATTTCAGTATAAAAAGCGTATGAATCTCGGTCAATTAGGGCTTCTTCATTTGCCACAGGATCTTGTTTTGTTACCGTGGTTATGATAGGATCCATGGTTGTGATGAAAAATACCTGGAAATGAGTGGAAATGGCATGCAATTGGTGTATTGTTGATTTGCAATTGAAAGATGGTCGTTGTGCCAAGTTTTTAACAGTCCAACATTCAAAATAAAATAAAATAAATGACCAACCACCCTTTTATAATTTTCCTCTTTTGGGGGGGATGAGAAAGTGGTTTGAGGCAACCTGTTTTTCATCCTGAAATGCACCTGGTGATGCCACGTAGCCTCAAATGAAAACCATGGTTTAAATTTTGAGCCCGCTCTCCAAAATTAACCCCTGCACAACTTCTCCCCCCGAAATCATCCTCGACTGTTGATCTTGAGAGCTCATGATATGTCATCCGTCGGGCCCCACCAGCTTAGTGCTCCTGCCAGATTTAGGTATTTACTACCATATTTAGCCTCTTTTCTAGTTTATCAGGTTTTCCAAATTAGTTTATCGTCTCGCTAGATCCTGAAATCTTGGTTTCACATAAAAAAAATTAATGGTGACTAACATGGGCTCCAACTGGGGATGATATCCTCCCAGTGAGGTAGCAAAGAATGTGAGACCAAGTGCCCACCCATTGGGATTTATTTCATTCATGTGATTAAATCGATCAACAACTTATTCACGAAATTTTGTTCACATAACTCCAGTTACACTCAGCATAAACTTAGGGCCTTCGCTTCGGGCTTCAATTTTTGTTGATTTGATCTCAACTGCTTCAAATGAAAAACAAAAATGGTTATATACAATGGAATGGAAAGGGTGAAAATTTTATTTAAGCAAGATAATACTTGAGAAACCTATCATTCATAGGTCCTCCACCAACGAGATCTCCATTATGTTCTTATAGAAGATAGGCATTATTTCCATGGTATGCAACAATTTTGAAAGGTCCCATCCACACATGGTCGAATTTCCCATGCTTTCCTCTGTCTTCATTCCTAGCATCCCATTTCAATACCAAATCCCCTACTTTGAAATCATCCTCCTTAGTATGCCCGTCAAATAACTCTTAATCCTGTCTGGGTGTAGTTGAGAGTTGTTGAAGGCTTTCTCTATTGTTTGTTGAACATTGATTAGTTCATTTGTCCTTCTCTGGGAATTTGGTTCAACAGCTTTCTCCTGTAGCGATATCATCATTGGTAATCCTAATGAAGTAGGAAAAATAGCCTCTGTGCCATACACAATCTAGAAGGGTGAAGTAGCAATAGATATTTTAGTAGTGATTATGGCATCCCATAGTGCATAAATAAGCTTCTTGTGCCAATCCCTTTTGTTATCTTGCAACAGTTTCTTGACAATTTTGGTCAAACTTTTATTGGATGACTCAACCAACCCATTACCTTGAGGGTAATAAGTTGTGGAATGGCCACGAGCTATATTGTAATCATTGCAAAAAATTTCCATCTTTTTGGACTTAAATGTTGTTTCATTGTCTGTAATGATTTTGATTGGACAACCAAATCTAGACAAAATAGTGTTCTCCAAAAGCGGAATGATAACAGTATATGTGGCTTGCCTTGTGGGAATTTCTTCAATCCACTTGGTGAAATAATATGTGGTTGTCAGTATCCACTTGTGCTGAGCTGAGGACTGTGGATGAATTTCTCCTATGAAATCAAGGCCCCACTGTCTAAAAGGTGCTTCAACAGAGATAGGCTTCAAGGGAAAAGGTTGCAATTTTCTGTTTCCATAAAAAAATTGGCATTCATGACAGCGTGAAACTTCTTTGTAAACATCAGAAAAAATGCTAGGCCAATATAACCCAGCCCTCGACATCTTGTGCACAGTAGTTTTCTAGTAATGGTGCCCTCCACAATCACCTTTATGAAACTCTCTGATGGTTTTTTCCACATCTTCCTCCAGCAAACAACTCAACAAGATCCCACCTGGATCCTTCCAATACAGATATTGGTTTAGAATGCAATTATTTGTTTCTTCTAACTTCAAAAACTTGGCCTTGGTTTTTCTCAATGCAGGAGGAGCCTACAAATTTCTCAACACATAAATAATATCATCATACCATGGGGAGTCAAGGAATTTTTGAGAAACCTGAGGGACCTTTTCTTCTTCTGAATCTGTTGATACATTAGTAATGAAATTAATTCCCAAGAGTTCACAATTTGACTGTGCCATCAGCTTTGCAAGTCCTTTCCCCTTGATCAACTTTGTAGGTTTAATATCAAGTTCATACTCTAAAAACACAGCTATCCACTCGCCCCATTTACCCTCAGGATAAGGCTGAGTCAAAATGTCCTTCACAGAACTATTGGGCACATAAGAAACAATATGGGAATGTAAGATATAAAATCTAAACTCTTTTAGGGCCTTGACCAATGCATAAGCTTGTTTTTCCATGATATCATACTTCAATGGGTAATCCCTCAATTTCTTGCTATAGTATGTTATATGCCTCTCAAAGTTTTTTTCATATTTTTGTAATAAAACACCAGCAATGGTGTGTTCTAAGGCAAAAAAAAACAATATAAATTATTTTTCAAAATTGGGACTGGACAACACTGGGGCTTTGGTCAATGCCACTTTAATATATTCAAAATATTTTTTGGCTTCAGAAGTACACTTTATCTCACTTCCTTTTTTGATCATGTTAGTGATATGCTTTATGATTTCAGCTAGGTTAGGGATGAATCTTCTCAGAAAATTTACTTTCCCTAGGAAAGATTGCACTTCTTTCGTGCTTCTAGGTGTGCCAATTTTTAGGTTTCCTTCAACTCTATTGGGATCTATATTTATTCCCTCCTTTGAAATAATGTGACCAAGCAACTTTCCCTCTTCCATGCCAAAATTAGACTTCTTGGGGTTCAATGAAATGCCAAACTTCCTAATTTTCTGAAAATCCCTCCTCATATGTTTAAGATGTTCTTCATCAGAAACTGAATATATAGTGATATCATCTAAGTAAATAACAATAAATCTATCTTTCTCATCAGCATAGGCTATATCCATATCCCTTTGGAAATTTTCTCCTACGTTCATGAGCCCAAAAGGCATTTTGGCATACATGAAGGTGCCTCGTCGTGTTGTAAAGGAGGTCTTTTCCTGATCTTCAGGGTGTACCATGATTTTATTGTACCCAAAGAAACCATCCAACATTGATATTTTTTTGAGAACCAACCACTTTCTGCAGAATGTGATTCATCTTAGGCAGTGGATAATTTTCCTTGAGAGATACCCTGTTCAAATTTTGAAAGTCCACACATAACCTAATCTCTCCACTTTTCTTTCTGACGGGTACCCGATTTTCCACCCACTTAGAAAATCTTAGAGACACTATGATCTTGGCTTCAAACAACTTATTTATATCATTTTCAATCAAGGGAAACAACAAAGGATTAATTCTTCTTAATTTCTTCTTGAAAGGTTTATGATCTTCCTTGATTGGGATCACATGTTGAATTGCCTTAGTATCATAAACCTTTAGATATTCATAACTCCATGCAAAAACATCAATAAAATCTTTCATTACATTTACATACCTTTGCTTGACCTTTGGGCTAAGTGTCTTGGATAACTTGATGATCTTGGGATCTTCCTGAGTCCCAATGTTGGAATCTTGAACATCTTCCTCATTAGCAGTAATTTTAGGGCTTCTAGCTACATCATTGTTGTCAAAGATTTTTTCTAATGGGACCAGGACTTTAGGAATGATGTTATTTTTTAGCTGCATTATATCCTTACCAACAATCTAATTCTTGAAATAGTCATCATTTGTGAACACAGTTGCATCTTCTTCTTCACAACAATATTCCTCATCAATATTCAAACTTGCAAATTCACCATCCATTTTAAGGAAAATTTCTATTTGTTTGTCATCTTCAAAAATCTACCAGTACTTAATATTATCAGGTACTGTTGGCCCATGCTTGACCTCAAT
>SNQJ01S0114981.1:0-25660 GCA_010110895.2 Picea sitchensis
CCTCTGACCATCATGATGTAATTGAAATAATCAACAATATTGACATACTCGGCTCGTCGGGTCTTCCGCAAGAAAAGTAGTCAAGTAATGAACCATCCCATGGACATTCCTCCATCTGTCGGATACTTAGCTTTCGGCTATCCATCAGTATCTAGGAGAATAGTCTGAATGCTGGATGTATTCAGAAGTTGATCAAACAACTTGACCTTCATATAAATACACAAGAAATACCTGTAGCTAATGTTCCTGGCTTCACACGACCCATCAGCTTTATAATAGAATGTAGACAAAACCAAACTAGTGACCATCTTGTGGCAAGGTCGGGGCTTCCGCACACGCCAGTTGAGCTATGTTACCCTGTTCTTTAAGTGATTCTTCATAATAACACATTATGACATAAGATAGCTAATCCGCACACTAATGTATAACACACAATTCACTGAGAAGATCGGATCCATGCCAAGATCTTAATCATTTAAACTTCACATAGCATACTCAATGAAATAAAACAGATCCGAAAAATGGATGTGGACTCCATTGGTAACTCTACCTTGGCACGCCCAGCAAGAGAAAATTATTAAACAGTGATTCCTCTCATTAATCTTGATAGCAATTCTGTGCTCAAGGAGCGGATCTTGAACAACAGCAATTCTTTCCTTCTGTGGCTCTACAGATGGGCAGTTCAAACAAATCAGTGATATCTCTCTGCCAGCGAATATCAATCCCAGATCGGCGATCTCTCTCTGCGAGCGAACAGTGATCCCTTGATTGCTTGATTGAAATCGGGCTAGTTTCTCATGCCCAGTAGCGGCAATCCTCCTTCTTTTCTCCACAGTAGCGGATTTATCACGATTATCACACACACAATCACTCGGAAAAAACATTAACACACAAAAACCTTCACACAGAAAGCACACACACGCAGAAAACATATCTACTCTCCTACATATATACAAAGAATAAGTTCCAATGGTTATCACATCTTCTGGGCACTCTCGTGAGGGATTAAGCCCAGCCGGGCTCTGATACCAAATTAGGAAAATGGAGAGCAGCCATAGCACAGATAATTCACACAATAATATTTTGTATTACTCATTGAATCTCAATTACAACATATATATAAATAGTTGGAGTCAGATCCAACTTATTCCCAACATAGGTATGGAGGTTGAGAGAATATCTCAACAACTCCAGCAAACCAAAACCAACTCCAAACCAATCCCTAAATTAATCATTAATTCTAACAGTACATTTGATTTTCGCTCCAAATTTTCAAGAATTTTAAAAATTAAATATTGATGAATAAATATTTGAATAACCTTTTATTTACAAAGTTAAAAAATGGATGTCACTTCATTCTTCAAGGGTTATTTGTAAAATTAAGTTTACTTTTGATGGAAAAAATTTTAAAGCCTTTCTATAAAGGGTGGAAGAGGCTTAAATGCGCATGGAAAGTTTCTGATTTGAAGCCTACTCTACAATATTTAATCCTTTGTCAATGGAATATCTAAGGCTAGCATCTATTCTTCCTTCATTACCATTTACCAAAACTACCACTTACTAGTGGTGAGTACCATTATGAAATGCATCTTCGATTACCACTTGACAATTGATTAGCACTGTGTCTCATCCAAGATTGCAATTATTATTGAAACCATTAAACATGGTATACAATTTTAAAATTTACTAATAATAAAAATTCAATATTTATTAATGATTTTGAAATCATAAAAGACTTTTCCTTCTATGTTTGGTTTCGACTCCAATTTTCCAAAAAAAATCAAAATTAAGTATTTACTAATAAATATTGAAATAACCTTTATTTACAAAGTTAGAAAATTGATGTCATTTAATTCTTCAAGGGTTATTTGTAAAATTATTATTTTTTTAATGGCGAAAACTTTTAATGCTTTTTTATGAAGGGTGGAAGAGTCTTAGATGTGCATGGAATGTTTCAAACTTTAAGTCCACTCTACAATATTTCATCCTATGTTAATGGCATATCTAAGGATACCATATATCCTTCCTTCATTTTCTATGAATTATGTATCTAAGACTTCCATGTGTCATAGAATTTAATGCTAGCTAGTTAACGAGATGTTGTAATATCGTACAACTTCTACATGGATGAAAAACTATAACTTGTTTGACATGGTTGGATCCTTATATCTACTTAAGCTTTGGATTGAAATGAGATAGTATGAGAAAGAAGTAAGGAATGTTGCAAAAGGAGGGGTGTGAAGCACCCCTCAGAAATGCAATAAAAACTTGCCTAGAATCCTAAAGTGGCAGGTTTCTACCTGAAAAATTGCACATTTGTAAGATTCTAGGCATGAACTTATCACATCAAGATTATAGGTACTTAGTGTTGGTAATCACAAAGTATTATGCCAATATGAATGAGTGTGAAGATTCGTAAGGCTTAATCTATCCATGGAGTGTGTTTGCGTGCACGCATACAAATGGATTTCTCTATTTGTAAATTTGTTCAAATTTTGACATGAAACAATGTCAAGGAAAACAATAATAAGGATGATAAAAGAACAACAAGGCAGGAACAATAATAAGGATGATAAAAAAACAACAAGGCGATACATGGAAAGTTTTTATATGAAGGAGAAAATTCAACAAAAATGCCCATATGGACCAAACCTTCATTTATTAGAAGGTTTCAATATTAACACTGATAAAGTAAAACCGTATTTTAAGGATTGGCTATGACACACAGAGTACGGGGATTCTTAGTTCTTAAAACTCGATGACCCATGCATTAGTAATAACATGGGTCAATATGTAGATTTTTTTTTCCAAGTGAACAATTTTCACTAGATTAATGGATATTTGGTGTTCTTAGGTTCATTGTATCAAAGCAATATTGGTTCTTGCTTTGAAGGCTTCTTATCAATACATAACAAACAAGTAACATCCAAGAAACCTTGCACTCCCACATTACAAATCCAATTCTTATAAACTACAAAATAACAATATGTAAATGTAGCACAATGAAGGATATCTTTAACTTCACAAGTAATGGGAGGTTTATTGGCCAAGTTGTCAAAAAAAGGATGTAGAAAATCCTGCATGAACTATCTTTGATGTGAAGAGATTCATTGGGAGAAATTAAGTATTGATTTTCCCATTCTTTAGATAATTATATTTATTTCTATTGATTAAATCAACTTGTGTTGGAGAAATAACCAATCCACATCTTCATATTTAACCTGCAAGGGTTCTAGTGATGAAATATGCATGTAAAAAATGTGGTAGAGCAATGGGTTGGTAGGGGCTAGATTTGGATTTGAATCCTTCCTTGTCCAAATTTTAGTTGATGATAGCAATTAAATATACAAATTTTGATTTATATAGTTTTTAAGACATAGAGGTTCAAAGAGATATGAAAATGGTACCACACAAGATTGTGAACAAAAATGGGAAGCCTTATATTCAAGTCTAGATTCAAGATGGAGAGACAAATGTTGTTAACCCAGATGAAATTGATATTATGATTTTGACTCGAATGAAGGAAATGGGAAGTGAATGTGCTAAAGCTCCAACAAGATGGTATCAAAGATATTTCAAGCAACGTTAGTCCTTGGAAGTTTCTTAGTGAGAATGAGCTCCATTGGTGAACTAGACTTACCTGTGGATATGGGTCCTTAACCAAAGCACCAAAATAGGGTGTTTAACATGGTAACCACACAAACATTCAACCCATAGAATCATCTATAGAATTGTTACAATACAAGTATCATGAAGAAATCAAAATCAACATTTATTTTTTGATACAAGTCCTCAGTCAAAATGAAAAAATAACACATTCTACTATACACCCAAATCATTAATCAATATTCGACTAAAATAACACAATCTTCTATACACCCAAATCATTAATCAATATTCAACTTAATTCTACATGATATTGTTGTTGGTTGTGGAGCCTAATTATCTTCCTGATTTAGAGGTTTGTTTAATCCATGCTTGAATCCCATTCCCTAACAGGGGGGTGTGTGGGGGATTTCCCCCCCACAATTTTCACTAGGGGGGTTAGTGACAATTTTTATAGCTCCCCCATGGTGGGGGATTTGGGGTCATTGCCCCCGAAGTGAAATATTGGAAACAATTGCCTTGTAAAATATTGTAATTTGATAATAATCCGACCGCTCATTATAAGTTTGCTTGATCCGAATTAAGAGAATTATGTTAGTGTATTTTTTCCCTAGAAGGAAACCCTTTATGAGGGAGTTGAATTGTAGTTGAATATTATCACAAATATTGTATTATGAGAGAGGAGATTGTGAGAAAAAGAAAATGAAGTTAACGCAGTTGTAGGTTGTATCCCTCATTTTGATGGATACTGGCCAAGGAAGGACCTAGAATTTCTCTCGCGGACGTAGCCCACATTAGGTGAACCACATATACCTATGTCTCATTGTATTGTGTATCTTTTGTGTTTTATTTTTCATTTTTTTTTTGTTTTATTGCTCTTCAATCCCTCGCTTTCCTAACAACAACTGGTATCAGAGAGAAAGACAACTCACAGAAAAGAGGGTTCCCCGGTTTGAGTAGGAGCAATGGAGGAAGATGAAAGTTTAGGTCGATAAATTTAATGGCCAAAACTACAAGCTATGGAAGATGCAGATGGAATATTATTTATATCGTATGATCTATTCCACCATTGAGTGGAATAGCAAATAATTCGACATCCATGAAGGATTTAAGAATGGGAGGTTCTGACATAAAGGAACTAGAACGAGCACGACCTGGGAAGCCATAGCCATTTATGGGCCTTCAATATCTCAAAATAAAAGACAACGAAGGAGTTGATGGACACATTGGCTAAAATGCATACCTAAAACCCCTCGCCATCCAATAAGGTATTTCTAATGAAGAGATTATTTAATATGAATATGTCGGTTGCGGGTTTGTTGTTGATCATTTAAACGAATTTAATATGCTTACTAATTAGCTAAGTTTTGTAAAAATGGAATTTGATGATGAGGTCCGTGCTCTTCTAATCTTGTGTTTATTGCTAGAAAGATGGAATGGTTTGGTCATGGTCGTAAGTAACTCGCTCGTTCAAACACTCTAAAATTTGATGATGTTGTTGGTGTTATCCTTAGTGTGAAAATGCGACGGAAAAGCACAAGTGAGACATCAAGTTAAATGCATTAAACATGGAGAACAATGAAATACAAAAAAGTGTTAGAGGAAAGGGCTCGTGGAACCATGGGAATTCTAGGAAGGACGGATCCAAATCCATACTGGAAAGATAGAGTGTTGGAATTGTGGGAAGAAGACATATGAAGATCACAGAGTCTAAAGAAACAAAGGATGGACAACATGAGAAAAATCAAGAAGCAAATGTAACAGATGATGCCAAGATTCTTTTGATTCTTTGTGTAGATAATATTTATGAGTCTTGGTAGTAGATTCAGTATTTTATTTCATGCCACACCCCATAGGAAACATTTTCTAGATTATGTTGAAGGTGATTTTGACAGTTCATTTGGGTGATGATGCACCATGAAAATTGTTGGAATGAGAAAGGTAAAAAATAAAGAAATAAATGAACCAATGGTTGTTGAAAGAGGTATTACATGTTCCAAAGATCTAAGGAAAATATGATTTCAACAGGCGTTTGGTAAGCATGTTGTATATCCATATTTATTGATAAGGTGGAAGGTCACCAAAGGATCAATCGGTGATAGGAAAAGGAGAGAAGGTAGGTACATTGTATTTATGTAATGGTAATATTGACTCTTCTATCTCTTTTAGAAGCTAAAGAGATATAAGAGTGGATACAACACTTTGGCATCATAGGCTTGGACATGAGTAAGAAGGGGATGCATAATTCACAAAAGGAATTTGTTGCCGGACCTTAAACAAATTGATTTGGATTTCTGTGAATTCGTGTTTATGGAAAATAGAAGAGATTCAAATTCTCTCAGAGTTGGAAAAGAAAATAAGAGTGAAAGGTTAGAGCTTGTGCATACATGTATGGGGACCAAAATTCATCTCTTGGTGGCCCTCATTATTATGTTAATTTTATTGATGATGCACCAGAAAAACTTGGGTTTATTACAATCGACAAAAAACTATTTTTTGATACTTTTAAGAAATGAAAGATTTGGTTGAGAATGATGGGAAAGGTTGAAGTGTCTCAAATCGTGACAATGGAGGTGAATATTGCGTCAAGTAGTTTGATTATTATTGTTCATATCTTCATGGGATTTGTAGAGATAAAACAGCCCAAGAACACCACAAGAAAATGGTGTGTCATAAAGGATGAACAGACAATCATGGAACAAGGTTTCCCTTACGCTTTAAAGCGTGATGTTGTAACACTATTTTTTACTTGATAAACAAGGGACCTTCAATTTCTTTGATGGTGGCATTCCATAGGAGGTATGGAAAGGTAAAAAAGTAAACTATTATTTTTTAAGACTTTGTTGTAAAGACGTCCATTGATAAAGAAAATAGAACAAAGCTTGAGGAAAACCAAGAAGTGTACCTTTATTGGATGATAATGTTAATGATTTTACATTCTTATGGGATTATGAAAATAAAAAATCATTAGAGTAGATATGTCATATTCAATGAGAAGGTCATGTACAAAAAATCAACTATGTGTAAAGAAACAAAAAAAAACTAGAATACACAGAGCTTGATGAGATAATCTAAAATGAAATTCCAAGGGTACCATAAAATCAAAATGTACAATAACAGAGAAGGTAGTACCACAAAATCCTGCAAATGTTTTTAGAATATCTACCAAGTTAAGTAGACCCTTGAACCACACTCTCCCTTCATTGTATTTGTTGGATCGATTCCCCGGGTGAACCAGAGTGTTATGAAGAGACAATACATGTAGACACTAAAAAGAAGTGTGGAAAAGGTAATGAAAGAGGAGATGGATTCCTTGGTAAATAACTAGACTCTGGTACTTGGTTCAACAGTCTATATGAAAAGGGAGTATCATCAAGTAGAATAAATGGGTTTACACGCGAAGGAAGAAGATGGAGGAAAAGTCGCATACAGCTAGACTTGTTGTAAAGGGGTTTGCACAAAAATAAAGGTATAGATTTTGATGAAATATTTTCTCTTGTTGTTAAAATGACTTCAATTAGGACTATTTTTTAAGTCTTGTGGTAGTAGAATATTTGCATATTGAACACTTAGATGTTAACTTTTCTCCATGGGGATTTGAGGAAGATTTATATGCAGCAAACATAGGGCAAGAGGTCAAAGGAAAGGAAAATTTATATGCAAGTTGAAGAAGAGTTTGTATGGTTCCAAATCAAGCTCCAAGGCATTGTTATTTGAAGTTTGATAGGTCTATGACAAATAAGGTTATAGTAGATGTCATTTTGATCGTGGTTATTTTAAAAGACTAGAAAATAAAAGCTATATTATATTTCTATTGCATGTAGATGACATGCTTGTTGCAAGGTCTAATATGAAGGATATAAATATGCTAAAGAAGAAATTAGCCTTATTCTTTGGCGATGAAGGATTTGGGTGTCGCAAAGAAAACCCTTGGCATGAGAATAAAAAGACACATGAAAATCCTAAATTGACATTGTCTCAAGGTGAGTACATATAGAACGTGTTGGAGAGGTTTAGAATGCAGGTGAATGAAAACCGCTAGTACACCTTTTGGCCATCCATTTCAAATTAAATATGAATATGTCCTAAGACATAGGAGGAGATAGAATACATGTCTAGGGTCCTTTATTCATCAACAATTGACAACTTCATGTATGTGATGGTTTGCAATAAGACTAGATATTGCACATGGAGTGGGAGGCCAGGAGCAGTATATGAAAAATCCGTGTAAAGAACATTCTGAGGAAGCAAAGTGGATTCTCATGTATTTTTGAGGTACTTACTCATGGCATTATGTTTTGGAGGTTCGACATTGTTCTGCCATGGATATGTTGATTCCGGAGTATGGAAGGTGTTGGCACAAGGCGCACCTAGGGTTCAACGTCATCAGCACACCAAAACCCTAATCCACCTAATCTTCGGCAACATTTGTGAAGCAGCATGAAGTCTCAACCGGGAGGGTAGAGGTAGGGGGGGTTGCGACCTCGCGTTCATAACCTAGCTAGACATAGATATGTGATTACAACACTTAACAAAAGCACTTAGCCAACAATATGCATTGCCAGATTCTTATTCACATCGCCAGATTAACCCTCTATTATAGATTGAAGCACGTAAACAACCGTCATCTAACCCTTAAAACCTCTTAGCATTACAGCATAAGCTCATATATAACATTCTTTCACATCATGTCAACTAAGCATTGACATATCTATCTATCATACATCAAGAACAAGGCACTAAGAAAATAGATACAAATAGCATGAACAACATTGCACAAAGCAATTAATCGACATAGATATACGTGGTTCACCCTAGTGTGGGGCCACGCCCACCAACTTCTTCTTCTTATTTATTAGTCTTCAAGATTCTTACAATTCTCTGCTCGCCTCGCAGGCACAAATCCATAGAGAAAACCCCACCAAGGGACGGGAGATATGTGCACACCTCACCGTATCCCTCCTTCCTAATTAGGCAATACCTCTACATAACCGCATTAATGTCTCTTGGCAATACTCTTTGCACGAAGCCACTATTCATGAACTAAGCCAATGACCTATCTAAACCAATTACTACTTTACTTACATCACCTAGCTACTTATTTATACATTACAAAAGGCCTAAGAATGAACCCACGGGCCGAAATCCCATACCTGTTATATAAACCCTAAAATCCCAAAACTCCATTAAAATGGGAGAGATCCCGCCATCTCTCTGCTTTGCCTGGTCACTGACCAGCCTGCCGAATCCCAAAATGGTCAAACATGACCAATGTTTCTTCAAAACTTGGTCGAGAGCCAACTTGCCCCCAATACTCACCTGTGATTCATCCTGATTCACTCTGATCTGACTAGTCCTGCTTTAAAAGCATCGAGGTTGGATTGAGCTGCTTCGACTTGCTACAGTCTGGCAGCCTCTTGGTCAGTAAATTCCTGGAGTAATTTTTCATTGAGTGGTCCTTCCAGGCGATGTTCTATTGTTGTGACCACATGTTCCAACTGTGAGATTTGTTCCTCGATCTCTTCAAAAAGTGTAGGCTTCATCCTTGCATCGCCTATTCTGTGTCACTCCCATAACTTTTCTCTAGATAGCAATAACCTCGCCGCTAGACTCCGCGACGCCCTCGAGGTTGACTTTCACAACCCTTCGACTTGTGTTGGTCGGTTTCTTCGACGAAGATTTCCAGCCTATAAGATGAAAACGAAGCACACCGCGCCATCTCGACGATGCTGCTGTAGGCCTACTTCCCCTTCTCCACATCCCTAGGTGGAACTGTTGAGGGTCTAGTCCCTACATGCTCAACCTGGTAATCACGCTTCATCAACGCCGATCCATGTTGACGCTACCGTTAGCCCACCTGGCGAGGGGTGTTTCTTCCACCAGCCCTGTGTAACGCGTAGAAATGGGGTTTCAAAACCCATCAAATGCGCTATTCAAAGGTCTACCATGAGAGTCAATCGCAGCACATAGAAGGAGTCCATTTCGGGATTAAAATCATGCGAGCGGGCATTTTGTTTTCATCGGTGACGATCCATAGATGGAGCAAATCGACGGGCATCGTGTAAGCTGAGTCATGAGTTGCATAGGGTTTAGCGCGATGGCTCATCTCCTTTATGGCCACAATCACAAATGATCATGGTCGTTCAACTAATCGACATGGAGCCCCATTAGGCTTGATCACAATTTCACCACGATCAAAAGATAGGTGCTTCTCTTCCATCGCATCAAGAAAACTCTGAAACATGAAATGATTAACCATTTCAGCATTGCCACCGGGATTCTTTGAAAAGATAAGGGTCGCTCCTTCCATCGGCCGGGAATCGCCAAACCTAAAATGCGAATGTAAAAGCCCCCTGTGAGCCGCTTTCTATTATTCTTAGTAGCTACTCGGGACTTTGAAGACAAGGTCGCCTCCACTACATCAGAATCGTCTAAACTCAAACGCGGAAATGTGTGCCCCCAAGAGCCATTTCTGCATTTCGACTACCGAGACTTTGAAATGTTAAGGGGTCATTCCTCCACTACATCGGGAATCGTCGAACCTTGAATGCGAATGTAAAAACTTCCATGAGCCGCTGACATTTCGGCTATCTGGACTTTGAAAGACAACGGTTCTCTCCTCCACTGCATTGGGAATCGCTAAAACCCGAAACATGAAATGTAAAACCCCCCGTGAATCGTTTCACATTTCTGCCAATGTGATCTTGAAAGACAAGGGGTAGCTCCTCCAATCGCATCGAGAATCGCCAAAACCCAAAACACAAAATGTAAAACCACCAGGTGTCGTTTCGGCATTTCGGCTACCAAAACTTCAAAATACATGGGGTCTCTCATACATTGCATTGGGAAACTCCGAAACACAAAATGTGAAAAGCGCCTTTAAAGACAAAGGGTCACAGCCCTTGGTCACTTGGGGTGACAGAAAGAACTGTGCAAAACGCCGAAGCGTCGGGTTTAATTGCAGAAGGAATCACTGTGTTCTCTAGGTGCCAATTCAACTCGGCCTCGATCCTAATCCCTGCTAGAGGTAACAGTTGTAGGAGGAGGTGGTTGAACCTTGCCTCACCCTTAAATGTAAGACATGGAGTCAGAAGCGTACCGCTTCCAAGATCGGCCCTATGTGCAGTTTTCCTAAAAGAAGCCATGGTCGATCTCGATGTCCCTGCCCCGACCGTGAGGAGCCCGCATTAACGCTTAATTTGGACTTTATCGTCTCACCACTTCCCTTCTGCTAAGGTGGCAAATTCTCGAAAGTATAACTATTTTTTATTTGTGTCTGATGGATGGGTAGAGTAGAACTCCTGACTACACGTTTTAATGAAGCAATAGTTTTCCTGGCTATGGCACCAGATATGAATTTTCCTTGTTTAATGTAAGGCAACTCTCTTTTCATCTTGTTTCGATCTCATACTAAAAGGGTTCATGATTTATTGATCTCACATGAATCATTGTGATTGTGTTATGATAAAGGATTCATTATAACGTTGTTATGTTCTTTAGTGTTTCGCTGAATATATAAGCAGTTCCCAGGTTCAAAGTTTTCTTCTACAGATTGTTGGAATCTTTATGCCTATAGCAGCCCTTCTGTGATTTCCTCATATGTCTTCCTCATACTCACCCTTTACAATCCATCGTCTGAAGTTGAACCAAGACCTCATCCGCTTGTGCATGCCTAGCCTAGTTATTGAGTTAGAACGCATATTGTTCCAAGTTTACTTCCATTCATCACCCCATCAACAAACAGTGACAT
Source organism: Picea sitchensis (assembly GCA_010110895.2). Lineage (NCBI taxonomy): Eukaryota > Viridiplantae > Streptophyta > Pinopsida > Pinales > Pinaceae > Picea > Picea sitchensis. Next base: position 11,357 of record SNQJ01S0114981.1, read on the forward strand.
AAATTGATGGGCCTCAGTCTTATTTCTCACAAGAATCCGTGAGTGACCGACGCCAACATTTCCTAGCGTCGTTGTTGGGGACCATGAATATTTTTCCCTGGGATTGAACGATAATGATTAGCTGATTTCTGAAGTTGCATCAGATTTCAGAACTTGAATATTGCTACTTTTCACCGCCACTCCACTATTTCCACTTCATTGTTTTGGCTATGGATACTTTAGCACACCCCAAATGACCTGAGTAGAGATTTTCTAGAAGGTTTCAGTACCGCTTCTCAAATTGAGAAGTTTCCGAGGACACGCTAGATCCGCCTCCTCGATGGTGAACAAAGACCGCATTATCATTCAGTTGTATTTCACTTGGCTTAATCTACGATCCAAGAATTGGTCGCATCGCACTCCACCAACTCGACATATGGAAAATATCTTAGCTCAAAGGTTGGATTCCCGTGACTTTTCCTAGATAGTTGGTTTTCCTAATCCATTTCCTGATAGAGATGAATGGGAAGATATCCTCCTTGAATTTCTCAAATGTACCGGCTGGGTACCAATTGAGCATTTACTGGACTTTCACGAGGTTATTCATCGACTTAATAACATGCATGAAGATGTCCGTGATTAAGCTTTTAAGTATTCATTAAAGGGAGTTGCTCTTGATTGGTGTTCCATCTCTTCCCCACCGAAGAATCCATCTCGATAGGTTTCATACCTTTCAATTCATTTTCCATGGTAAAGATTACTTCCCAACCTGGTAGTTTTGTATGAAAACCCAGGATGGAGTTTCTTGCTTCATAAAGCCTGCTGGCCCCAAGACCATGTTTTTGTGATGAAGCCTTAATGGAGGAAAGCATTTGCTATGAAAATCTAGATGCATTGGATGATATTAATTATGTTATCCCTAACAAGGAAGCATCTAACATCATTTCAAATACATCTATTCTTTTAGATGTTCATAAAGATCAACATTCCTCTTGTGAGAATTCTGAGTTTATAGAGAAAATGTTGTCCATGGTAGATGACTCACATAGATATCGGGTTGAAGCAGATATTTTCCAGCAAATTCTACTTTATGATGACGGCACTTAGTTTTAAAAGAATATATGGTTGTGGAGGAGGATTCTCTTTTCCTTCAAGAGGGTTTCCATGATATATTTTTACCTAGGATTAAGAGAAAAAATCTTATGTATGAATAGCCAAAAGCAACAGTTACTACTGTCCCTTAAATGGATATTTTTGACAGTTATATTCTTGATAGGATCACTATTCTGGGGGTTGATCATAGAAATGAAGGGGAACCCTTTTTTGATGAATATTCCAGTGATGATGAGCAACAAGCTTATTCTACATTTTATCACTATGAAGACACTGACCGACATGAAAACAAGAAGAGATTTCCCATGGTCCCTATTTATGATGATTATGAATTGCCTCTTTGGGAGAGCCATGGAGAAGAGGAGGAGGAGTCGAAGATGCAATTTACAAAATGAAATGCAATGAGCAACCACCACCTAAGATCACCATCCCCACATCGCCTATCCAGCCACTTGTGCTTACCAGAGATATTTAGCCACACGTGAACAACTGTGTAACAAAGGAGGCTACCTGTCACCATTTTCTGTAGTTTTCCACTGGTCCTATGAGTTTGTGAAGGAATACATGGAGTTTTATTTCCTTCACACTAGAGTCACTTATCATCTCAACTTCAACCTCTGTATGAGGAGTTGAAGAGCCGAATCCATTCTGCTATCGAATACGGCATAACTTATCCGGTTTGTGATCATCACCGTAAGGAAGGATTCTATTCAGAATTTTACTTGATTGGATACGGTGGAAGTTTTCTTTCATCTAGCCCCATGTAAAGGAATTTATTAGTTTAAAAACTCAGAATAAATAAGCTCCTGGAGCATGTGTGTTTATCTTTTATTTCACTCTACTCCAAGATGTATTTTTAAGCAGGTGTTTCGGAGCTCCTGTTCATAGCCCAACGTAAAGAAACTGAACTGCATGGAGTTCTTAGAGCACGCTGTGACCACTCTATTCCCCATGGAGCTCAATGTTAGCCAATTCTGCAAGGGGCGTTTTCATGATTTCAGGCCCTTGGTGTAAATAAGTAGAAATTGGGTTTAAAACCCATCAAATGCATTTTGACCAAGGTCAAATATGAGCACTTTGCCGCAAAGCACATGGAAGAAGTCCATTTCGAGCTTAAAATCAAGAGAGAGGGCACTTTGTATTTCAACAAACACGATCCATAGATGGAGCGTAAGACAACGTCATCTGCAAGATTGAGTTGCGAAGGTGGCTGGGTTTAGCCTATGGACTTATTCCTCTTATGGCCACAGCCATGAAATGATCGTGGACATCTCATCCAGTCGGGACACATAGTGCCTAATCAGGCTCGGCCACATTGCCAATGAGATTCTCTGAAAAAGACGTGGGGGTCTCTTCCACTACATCGAAACCTCGAATGCCTAAATGATTAACCATTTCGGCATTTCGTCTGCCGAGACTTTGAAAGACAAGGGTCGACTCAACAAATACGAATCGCTGAACCTGAAATGCGAATGCAAGCCCCCAGAGTCATTTGGGCATTACGCTACCGGTACTTTGAAAACATTGTAAGGGTCTTCCACTGCATCGGGAATCATCGAAACCCGAACGTGAAATGTAAAATCCCCTGAGTCAAAGCCTTTATTTACCACGGATCTCTTGAAAGAAAAATGGGTTTCTCCTCCAATCGACGGAATCGCCAAAACCCCAAATGTGAAATGTAAAGCCCCCTTGTGAGTTTTTTCTCGCGATCTCGCCACCGACTTTGAAAGACAATACGCTCTTCCATCAGACGGGAATCGCTAAAAACCGAAATGAAATGTAAAATCCCGTGGAGCCATTTTGGCATTTCGACCACGGACTTTGAAATACAAGGGTTGTTCACCACATCAGAATCGCCGAAACCCCGAATTGCAGTCGTAAAATCCCTCATAATCGCTTTCGCATTCCGGCTACCGGGACTTGAAAGACAAGGGGTCACTCCTCCACTACATCTGGAATCACTAAACCCGAAAACGGAATGTGAAAAAAATGCCTTTGAAGATATTAGCTGGTCATATTAGTGGTCACTTGGGTGACAGAAGAGCTATGCAAAATAAAGCATCGGGTTTAATGGGATGTCAGCCGCTTCCAAAAAGCACCAACTTGGCCTCGATCCCGATCCCCTCGCTAGAGGTAAATAAAGGTAGAAGTATTTGGTTGAAACCTCGCCTCACTCTTTAAATGTAAGACATGGATAAAGTTCCGGCAAAATTCTCCTAAGATCATCCCTTTCGCGGTGTAGGTTTTCCAAAGAAGCCACATGCCAATCATGTCCTTTGTTTGACCGTAGGGGCCTCCAATATGCCAATTTGGACTTTGAATGTCTCAGCCTACCCTTCCCATCGCCATAGAAGCGACTGTTCTGGAAAGTATATATACCTTTCGCTTGCATTTTGTGTCAGCATTTATGGTAGAGCGTATTCGGACTGTGAATATTTTAACGTAAGCAATCGGGTTTTCCCGGATATGTATTCAGATATGAAATTTCCCAGTTTAATGCAAGTTTCTATTTTCATCTTACTTCGACTTACAATCGAAGGTCTATGATTGATTGATTCACATGAATCGCCATGACTGTGTTATGATAAAGGGATTTTATTATAGCCTTGTTATGTTCTTTTAGTGTTTTCTTTTGAATTATAATAAGTTCTTGTGTTCAAATTTTTCACCGTTGTTGGAAGCTTGATGCCTACAATGTTCTTCTCGTGATTTCACGTAAGTCTTCCTCCTACTCACCCTTATTAAAAATCACTGACTGAATTTGGATCAAGACCTCAACTGCTTGTACATGTTGGTCCGGGCTCTATTTCGGGAAGTTAAAACAATATTGTTCTCAGTTTACTTCCATCCATCACCCTCTATCAACAAATAGTATTATAAACCGATGGGCCTCTGGGCTTACTTTGCCGTGAATCCCGGAGTGACTTCAAGCCAACAACGCTTATCAACTACTGTGTACCTCCAGGTAGCACGGCTGAGGATTCTTTAACGCGCATTAACCTCTGGATGTCGTACCAGCGGGGATCTTTCACATGCTTCAAGATCAGCGGATCTCACATCTCTCACCAGGGTTAGGAACTATCTTGGGCTTCTTCCTACTATCTTTGTCAGTACCATATGCACAAGAATCATATAGTTCTTCAGCCTCCTAGGTTTAAGCCATTGATCTTGAGAGTTGGGATCACCCTAACTGAGGTTTGATTGTGCGATCCCCTTCGAGAGGTATTATAGTGATTACGCGGTACTGTCACGCAGACGCCACATAACTAACCGCCACCAAAGGATGTAAAGAAGCACTACTGGACTTTAATCTATGTTAGCCGATTATCACAAGCTTTCTTTTCTCAAATATGAGTTCAACAGACTAACGTGGCAAAATAAGGGGGATGTTTTGAAATCAGCCTGGCCGATAATGATTGTATTCCTACGTATTACGAATTTCTCTAACCATTGAGGTCCATCAAAAATATCTTCCATAGATTTCTTAGCAGTGCCTCGAACATTCAATACTCCCAGAATAAAATAACTCGGGTAGGCGAATGTACACTCAGGGTAATCAAAGGAATGGTGAGGTCTACAAAGCACAACACAGTATGCACCACTTCATATTCCATATCTCTGTTTGCAAAAGTGTCCCGATGTAGCATCCAACGGTTAAATAAGAAACGCCTGCATCATATTACTCCAACAGGCTCCGGCGCTCAACCTAATGTGGATTCCATTTTGTTATGGCGTGTGGTCCCACGGTCCAATTTGCTTATATTTTCAGCAATTGTGTTTTTAACCATTGTGGTGTCATTTCTAAATGGGCCATGTTATGAATCCAGTCCGCCATATAGTTTCACATGGCTTTTAAGTGCCATTCTGCGTTTTTTTCTATTATTACAGTGAGGTTCAACTTTGGCAAGCCTTCTTTCTACCTAAGTCTTCTCCGGAACTTTCTCTCTCGTGCACTTTTTCTAACTTTTATTTCTTCATCATCTTTCTTTGCCTTCTTCCCTGTAATTTGAGTTTTTGGATTCCTTTTTCCATTCTTATTCTATATTTTCTTAGTGTAGTAACTTTTCACTATTGAGGATATTTCACAATATTTGAGGATAATACTTATTTTCTTAATGTTTTTGGATTAAGTGTTATTCTCTTCTCCATCGATAAGTTCTTTAAGCCTTCTTACATTCTTTCAACCTCGACAGCTAACTCTCTTGCCTTATGTTTCTCAACTTCTCCATTTTGTTCTTTTATTAAATACTCTATTTTTTTCTAGCCATGAAGTCCCTCAATTATTTCTTTTTCCTCGCTCTATGGCTTCCTCCTATGCTTCCTTCTGATATGATTCTTTCTCAATCTAGGTTCAACAAAGTGCAAAAGGAGCTGTTATTAACAAACTTAATGACTTCAAATGATTCTTCTGGCCGATAAGCTCCATGAGAAATCATAGGTACATTAGTAACTCTTCCACATAGGACATTTATCTTTCTTAAAACAACTTTATCCTCCCAATGTAACCATAAACCAAGCTTCCTAAAATTTCCCAAGTGCTTTCTCGCATAAGATTCACATGTGTTTCCTCATCTAATACACAGCCTATGTTTAAGTCTCTCATATTCTTGTTTCTATGCACTGCTTCTTTTCCAAGATCTTGTAGACTGATGTCTCTATGATCATTCTATGTTTCTTTTTCTATCCTAATATAGTCTCTAATTCTTGTTGGCTCTCTCTAACATATCCTTAGTCCTATGACTTCCTTCATAGTTTTCTTTGTCTCATATTCATTTTTTTTAACTTTAGCAATCATTCTTGGACAATCCAAAACCTCATGACCAATAGCTTTATAACAAAGACAAATATGACCCATACTGTAAGTATTCCTTAAAGATGTCCTGCCTTCTAATTATGCAACACAAGTCAATCCTCTCTTTCTTTTTAAATGATCCTAAACCTTTCCTGTGACACGATCGAGATTCACAAGTGGTGGACCTCAAGAATCCTAAAAATTGCTTCAGGTTCCCGTGATCCAATTTATTAGTCCAAAAATCTTTCATATGCATAGAATAACATATCTTTTCACTATCTCTATCCAATTTATTCAGAAAATTCTTTCTAGTTGTGCCCTAGTTTTCAAACTAGGACAAAATCTATCAAACATACTTAGATTCATACTTTCAAAGAAACTTTTTCACTTATCTTACCTTTTACCATAGTACAAATATTTAAGATCTTATTCTTTTCTTCATATCGGCTTTTTTTTCTTAGCAATAAAAGTCATAGTCAAGTAGAAACTACACACTACAACAAATTTATCTACGCATAAAGTTTCTTCGCCTAGCAATCACAAGCCAAGTGCCCTCATTAATAGAACCATTTCTCCTTTTCCTCCTTCCTTCTTCCTTGGCACGTGGGAAAACCTGTGGTTCAACGCTTCAACGACACACCAACAAAACTCTAACTACTTCAACCCTTTTCAAACACTGTGGAAGCGTGATGAAGTGTCACTTGAGGTAGAGGAAGGGTTGGTTGTAGGACTCATGTGTATACAACCTAGATGGGACAATGCATCTCATGATTACAACACTTCTACCAGCACTTCATCCATTGCATTAATTTCTTATGATTCTTATTCACATCGTGTATTAACCCTTATTATAGATCAACACAATAACAATAAATATCTAACCCTTAAAACCTCTTAGCACATACATAAGCTCAAATATAACATTCATTCACATCATAAAGAACTAATCATTCATAGATATATCTACCATACATAAAGAAAATAACTAAGAAAGTAAATACATAACAACATGAACAACATTGCACAAAGCACGACATATACGTGCGGTTCACTCCTGCCAGTGGGGCCATTCACCTAACTTCTTCTTCTTCTTTCTTATTAGTTTCGGGTGACTTACAATCCTCTCGATCTTGTGCACAGCCACAGAGCCAACCCCACTTCGCTTCCTATGCATGAACAAAATTCTCAAGGTAATCGAATCAATGGTAAGGTCTAGAAAGTATAGTGTGGTATGCAATCACTTCTCTACTAGATCGAATATCTCGGTTTGAAAAAGTGGTCCCGATGCAACATCCAACGGGTTAAATAGGCAATGTCATAGATCTGCAGTCCCAATGGTCCAATGGCTTATCTTTTTTGGCACAATTGTTTCTAACCGCTATAAGCATCATTCTAATGGTCCTACACTTCCAATAGTCATATAGTTTCACCATAGAGAAGTCCCATTTTGCGTGGTTCTACTATTTCGACAAGGTTCAAATTTTGCAAGCTTTCCTTCTACAAAGTCTTCTCTCGAACTTTCACACTTCTTTTGTTTTTTTCTATTGAGCTTCTCTTCCTATGAGATTTGAGTCTCTCGGATTTTTTCATTCATATCTTATCTTCTCTTAGTGTAGCAACTTCAACTATTACAATCTTTCAAAGGTTTCAAAATGTAATACCTTTCTCTTGCTATTTCTGGGTGGTTCTCTTCGCCCCCATGGATAGGTCTCTTTAAGCCTCTCGAAGTTCTTTCAACTTTGATAGGTAACTCTCTTGCCTTCTCATGTTTCAACTTGTCCTCTTGTTCTTATATAGTCGCTTTATTTTTCTAACCATGAAGTCCAATTCTTTTCTTTTTCTTTTTATGTGGCTTCCTCTTATGCTTTCCTTCGGATCTGAACTTTCTCAATCCAGGTCTTTCCAAACAAAAGTGCAAAAGGAGCATTGTTCTCATAAATTTAATGATTTCAAATTTTTCTTCGGTCGATGTTCCATGAGAAATCATAGGTGTACATTAGTAACTCTTCCACATAGAGTTATCATCTTTCCTTTAAACAATCCTATATTTCCCAATGAAGGAACCATAGCTGGCTTTCCAAAATTTTCCAAGTTCTTCCTAGCATAATATTCACATGTAAGTTTCTCATCTATACACAGTCTATGTCGAAGTCCCATATTCTTGCTTCTATGCATTCCTTCCCTTTATATCTCGGTAGATCGATGTCTCATGATCATTCAAAGTGTTTCTTTCATCCGTAATAACATAGTCTCTATTCTTTTCTCGGGTTCTCTCGACATATCCTTAGTCCTTGATCTCCTTCATAGTTTCTTTGTCTCCATATTCATATCTTTTTCTTAACTTGAAGTAACTCATTATTGGACAATCCAAAACCTCATGACCAATAGATTTACAACAAATAAAAATAGGACCTATACCAGGGAATTATTTAGCAAGATGTCTCGACCTTCTAGAATTATAACACAATGTCAATCCCGGCTTTATTTTAAACAACCCCCAACCCTTCATGTATTGTGCAATCGACATTCACAAGATGGACATGCAATCAAGAAAAAATTCATTCTAGGTTCCCGTGATCCACTTATTAGTCCAAAAATTCTTTCTATGCATAGGAATAACATATCTTTCACTATCTCTATCCAATTTATTCAGAACAAATCTTTCTTCTAGTTGTGCCCTAGTTTTCAAACTAGGAAAAAATCTATCAAACATACTTAGATTCATACTTTCGAAGCAAAAAATTTCACTTAGCTTACCTTTACCAGAGCACAAATATTTAAGATCTTACCTCTTTTCTTCATATCAGGCTTCTTTTTCTTAGCACAAAGCTTCGCAAGTCAATTAAAATACTGCACACTACAACAACAGATCTACGCACAAAGCTTTCTCTTTTCTTCGGTTCCTAGCAATCAAAGTTTCAGGTCCCGGTAACAGAACCATTTGTTGGCATAGTGGCAGACCAAGGGTTCAACGCTTCAACAACGCACCAACAAAACCCTAACTACCAGCCCTTTCGGAAACACCTGTGAAGTATATGAAGTCTCACCCGAGGTAGAGGCAGGGGGGGTTGTAGGACTCAGGTGTCTACAACCTAGCTGGGACATAGATCTGTGATTATAACACTTAATAAAGCACTTAGCCAACAATATACATTAAGTTATGATTCTTATTCACATCGCAGATTAACCCTTATTATAGATTAACACAGAAACAACCAAGATCTAACCCTTAAAACCTCTTAACACATAGCATAAGCTCAGATCTCACATTCATTCACATCATAAAGCACTAATCATTCATAGATCTATCTATCATACATAAAGAACAGTGCACTAAGAAAATAGATACATAAATAACATGAACAACATTGCACAAAGCACATCGGCACAGGATATATGTGGTTCACCCCAGTGTGGGACTACGTCCACCAACGTCTTCTTCTTCTTTATTAGTCTTCAAGATTCTTACAATCCTTTGCTCCTATGCACAAAGCCACAGAGCCAACCCCGCCTCTGCTCCTGTGCATGTACCTCACCAGATCCTCCTTCCCCGAATTAGGGAAAAAAGTCTTACACAGTCTGTGCACAAGTCTCTTACAATACTCTTTGCACAAAGCCAACTAGTCATGCACTAAGTCAATGACCTCTCTAAGCCAATTACTACTTTAATTACATCGCCTAGCTAATTATTTATACATTACAAAAATTCCCAAGCATGGGTAAACCCATGGGCCAACACCCCATACCCATTACATAAACCCTAAAAGCCCAAAAATCCCGCAAAATGGGCGAGATCCCGCGATCTCCGCTTCACCTTCGACCAGCCTGTCGAAGTCCCAAAAATGGTCAAACACGACCAATGTTTCCTAAAAACTTGGTCGAGGGCCAACATCAGGTGATAAACATGGTGGGAGGAGCACCACAATGTATGTTTTTACTGTAGGTGGAACAACAGTAAGTTGGATTTCAAAACTACAAAAGGTTGTTGCACTTTCAACAACAGAACCAGATTATGTTGTTGCTACAGAGGCTAGTAAAGAAATGATTTGGTTACAAAGGTTTATGGAGGAATTGGGAAAAAAAAAGGAGAATAACAAGTTGCACTGTCAGTGAGAGTTTCATTCATCTTGCAAAGAACTCAATGTTCCATTAAAATACTTAGCATATACAACTCAGGTATCGTTTCATACGATCCATCTTGGAAGATGGACATTTGAAGTTGGAAAATACACATACTAGCCAAAATCCTGCATACATGTTAACAAAGGGAGTAACCAGGGAGAAACTGAGTTCCTGATTAGTTTCAATTGGTATTCAAGGATGAAGGTGAAGATGAGAAATTTTCCAGGTCCAAGGTGGAGTAGAGTCCAACAGGAACAACAACATTAGAGTTGTTGTGATCAGTCTCCAAGTGGGAGATTGTTGGTTGTGGAGCATGATTATCTTCTTAATTTAGAGGTTTGTTTCAACTATGCTTGGACCCCATTCCCTAATAGGGGTGTGTGGGGGGGATTTCCCCCCTGCAATTGTCGCTAGGGGGGTCTTTTGTATCCCCCCCCTTGGCAAGGGATTCGGGGGCAATGCCCCCAAAGAAAAATATTAGGAAACAATTCCTTGTAAAATATTGTAATTCTGTAGTCAATCTGGACCGTTCATTATAAGGTCGCAGATATGACAATAAAAGTTATTTTTAGGGTTTTTTTCCCTAGAAGGAAACCTTCTTTTATGAGGGAATTGTATTGTTGTTGTGTATTATTGCGAATATTGTATTCTGAGAGAGGAGATTGTGAGAGAAATAAGAGGAAGTTACAACGAGTGTGTTGTAGGTTGTATCCTTTTATTTTGTTGGATAATAATAAGGAAGGTGTAATATACCAGATAAAAAATGTATGCAGAACTGAAATAAAATGCTAGTAATGACCGAATAACAACAATATAACCAGAACATTCACCACAATAACACTAAAATGATATAAGAATAACAACAGAAATAACACTTTGAATCTGAAAGCAATGCTCATGGGCCTCTTCGAGGGGGAAACCTCCAATTGAGAAGAGCTCTATTACAATAATATCCAAGCTAGGTTTCCCATACCCTCAACTCCTCTTTATACTAAAAAGAAGCATATAGAAGAAGATCATTCTAGAAGCGAAAGCTTCTATTAGGTCTTCTTACATCCGCCTTATTCTATTTTATTGAAAGGCCTTATTAATATTGACCTTTATTACATCCGAATATATTGTTCTACCTATGTGCGGGTTAGGACCCTAACATGTCCGCCCCCTTAAAAATAGACTTGTCCTCAAGGCTTGAGATGAGGAAATTGCTGCAGAATGGTAGTTGGTTCCCAAGTGGCGTCTGCTTGAGTTGTATCTTTCCACTGTACTAGTACTTCCTTGATGGTTCTCTGACGTAGGTGACGCTCACGCTGGTGCAAAATTGCTTCTGGATGTAGCCAAATGGATCCTTCTTCAGCTAACTCTGGAAGGTTGGTTTGAATTTGGCACTTAGCTCCAATCACCTTCTTTAAGCATGAAACATGAAAAACAAGATGTAGCTTCAAATTGTTGGGCAAAGCTAACTGATAGGTGACTTGTCCCACACGCTTGAGTACAGTATAAGGACCATAAAATTTGGGTGCTATCTTCTGACAATGCTCGGCCTTGAGGGAAGTTTTCTTGTAAGGTTGCAGTCGAAGAAACACATGATCCCCTTTTGCAAATTTACGTTTAGAGCGACCTTGATCTGCTTATTGCTTCATGCGATTCTATGCCATGATCAAATTCTCTTTGAGGGTACAGAGAATAGCCTCACGAGATATAGGTGTTAGGTCAACTGCCTGGACCTTCGAGGCACCCGGTAAGTATGAGAGAACTGAAGGTGGCTTCTATCCATATACCGCTTCAAAAGGAGTCATGCATGTAGTTGTACGGTATGAAGTATTGTACCACCATTTAGCTAGGGGTAACCATTGAGCCCACTGATTTTTATTTTCCGAGGCAAAACACCTCAAATATGTTTCCAAACACTTGTTGACAACTTCCGTTTGGCCATCAGTCTAGGGATGATAAGTTGTGCTGAGATACAATTCGGTGCCTTGTATCTTGATCAGTTCTTGCCAAAAATTGCTTGTGAAAGTTGGGTCGCGATCATAAACAATAGAGTGTGGCATGCCATGAAGCTTGAAGACCTGATCCATGAATATTTGATCCACCATGGATGTTGTAAATGGGTCTTGAAGGGTGCAGAAATGAGCATACTTGGAAAGGCGATCAAAAACCACCATGATGACGGATTTATTTCCCAATTTGGGTAAGTCGGTAATAAAATCCATAGAGATATCCTTCCAAATAGCAGGTGGAATCGGGAGTGGTTGTAGTGTGCCCGGAGATTTGACTGTTTCTCCCTTGTTGCATTGACACACATCACATTCATCTACAAAATTATGAATTTCCTGTTTCATACCATCCCAGAAAAAGGAACGTTTGACCCTGTCATAGGTTTTGGTGAACCCGGAGTGCCCTGCTGTGGGTGTAGCATGAAGCTCAGAAAGTACCATGGATTTAAGATTTGATTGTTTACTTAAATACAAACAACTTTTATATCGAAGTTCCTCATGGAGCCAAGAGTACCTTGGGGAAGCTACAGCCTTGGACTGCAATTGGTGGATCAACTACGAACTTTTGGGATCTTGTAGCCATTCCTGGTGAACGGCTTGGATCTAATCTGGTACAATGAATGAAAGAGAAAAAATTGATCCTTCATCTTCATATTTTTGGGAAAATGCATCCACAACCACATTGTCTTTTCTTTTTTTATAAATGATCTCATAATCATATCTAAAGGGTTTAGTCACCCATTTTTGTTGTTCTTGGGAGGAAATGCATGGTTCCAGAAAATACTTGAGGCTTTGATGGTCTATCTTAATTTGGAAATGTTGCCCCAATAGATAAGGATGCCACAGATCCACGGCATGGAGAATAGCCAACATTGTTTTCTCATAGATGGATTTGCCCAGATTTATTTTAGATAGTTGCTTGCTGGTAAAGACCAAAGGTTGACCCTCTTGCATAAGGACAACACCAATTCCTTTCCCTGAGGCATCACATTCCAACACAAAGGTATTTGTGAAATCGGGAAGAGCGAGGACTGGAGTGGTGCACATGGTCATTTTCAAGGTCTAAAAAGCTTGAGCAACGACTGGATTCCAAGTGAAAGAGTTCTTTTTTAGGAGAGCAGTGAGAGGTGCTGCAATCTTCCCATAATTCTTAATAAACTTGCGATAATACCATATTAAGCCTAGAAATCCATGCAATCTCTTAAGAGTCTTTGGGTGAGGCTAGTCTTGCATAGCTTCAATCTTTTTAGGATCCACTCTAACGCCATCTTTGCCAACCAAATGACCCAAGTATTCTACTTCTAAGGCGCCAAAAGCACATTTAAACTGTTTCAGGAAAAGTTGGTGCTAAGAGAGTAGATGGAGAACTTGATCCACATGAGCAAGATGGTCTGTCTAGGTTTTTCTATAGATGAGGATATCATCAACTAAAACTAAGACAAAATGGCAGAGAAAAGGATGGAAGACATGATTCATGAGGCTTTGGAAGGTGGAGGGGGCATTACACAAGCCAAAGGGAATGACCAAAAACTCATAGTGGGCCTCATGAGTTCTAAAGGTAGTCTTGGCAATGTCTGCCTCTTTCATACGTATTTGGTGGTAGACCGAACGAAGATCCAGTTTAGTGAAGAATTGGGTGCCACTCAATTCATCCAGGAGGTCATCAATGACAAGAATGGGGAATTTGTCTTTGATGGTAAGTTTGTTGAGGGCACGGAAGTCAGGACACATTCACCAAGAACCTTCTTTCTTCGGGACCATGACCACAGGAGACGAGTAGGGGCTTGTGCTAGGGAGGATAATGCCTGCATTAAGGAGTTCATGGACCATTTTCTCAATTTCATTTTTTTGGGAAAAGGGGTGATGATACAGACAGATATTGGGAGGAAGGCTTCCGGGTACAAGGGGAATGGAATGATCATGAACACCATGGGAAGGAGGGAGGCCTTGGGGAGTGGAAAATACCAATTGATGTTTATAAATGATGGCTTGGAGGTCTTGCTGTACCGAGGGTGTCTCTGTTTCTTGTATGGCATGGAGTTGGACAATAACATCAGAATGACTCTTTTTGAGAAAATTTTCCATGCGATGGGAACTAATGATCTCAGGTGAACCGGCGGTGATGCCTTGGAACTTATATTGGTGGCCCTCCTGGTCTAATTGCATGGTTAAGTCTTTAAAATCCATGAGAATGGGACCCAAAGTCCTTAGCCAGTCTGCACCCAACACAATGTCACAACCTCCCATGTCGATAGAAAACATATGGGATTTCAGGTGGTAGTCACCAATTTGGAGACACAC
>SNQJ01S0114981.1:50117-64073 GCA_010110895.2 Picea sitchensis
TCCGGTATGGTGTTCTCCATCTAGATCAAGAATGTTGGCAATGGTGGCAATGGAGAAAAACTTCTCGTCAAGGGTATATTGCTTGGACACACTTTGTGGCAGAGCTTTATGAACACCTTGACACTGACACCAACCATTTGGGTCTCTTGATAAAGATCAAACAATTCGGAACAATGGAAGACTTTTTAGCTTCCTTTGAGATCTTGGCTTTTAGAATAGAGGGCATGTCTGATACCTTTTTCCATGAGTGTTTTATCAGCAGCCTCAAGGATGAAATTCGGGCCCATGTCCTCATGGCTCATCCTGAGAGTTGGGTGGAAGCTACCAAAATAGATAAAGAAGAAAAACATGTTGTATCTTCTCAAAACTGCAAACCCTCCTTTATTCCTCACCCTAAACTAGTAAATCCCACTACTCCCTCTGCTCCACTAAAGATCCAAAAATTGACCAGGGCTGAAATGGATGAATGCCAAGTCAAAGGCCTTTGTTATAACTGTGATGACAAATATTTCCTGGGCCAAAAGTGTAAAGAACAAAATATTTTTATGTCCATCTTCAAGGAGATTTTGAAAGAAGATGAAGAAAATCCCTCTGTATCTGAGTCACCTGAATCCACTGACATAACCCCTCCCTCAGACCCTCCCAAAGTAGAACTGGTCATTTCCCTCAATTCTCTCACTGGTTTCTCCTCTCTCCAAACCCTCAAGCTAATTAGTTACATCAAGCATCGGAAGGTCATCATTATGGTTGATAGTGGTAGAACCCATAATTTTATTCATCGCCACATTTCCCAAGAAACTCATTGCTACATCCATGTCATCAATAACTTCCAAATCATGATTGCCAATGGTGGTTCCATGAAATGTGGAGGGAATTGTGAAAATGTGCATCTCCAAATTGGTGACTACCACCTGAAATCCCATATGTTTTCTATCGACATGGGAGGTTGTGAAATTGTGTTGGGTGCAGACTGGCTAAGGACTTTGGGTCCCATTATCATGGATTTTAAAGACTTAACCATGCAATTCAACCAGGAGGGCCACCAATATAATTTCGAAGGCATCACCGTCGATCCACCTGAGATCATTAGTTCCCATCACATGGAAAATATGCTCAAAAAGGGTGATTCTGGTGTTATTTCCCAACTCCATGCCATACAAGAAACAAAGACACCCTTGGTACCGCAAGACCTCCAAGCCATCCTTTCTAACCATCAATTGGTCTTTTCCACTCCTCAAGGAATCCCTCTTTCCCGTGATGTTCATGATCATTCCATTCCCCTTATACTCGGAAGCCTTCCCCCCAATATTCATCTTTATCATCACCCCTTTTCCCAAAAAAATGAAATTGAGAAAATGGTCCAGGAACTCCTTAATGCAGGCGTTATCCACTCTAGTATGATCCCCTACTCGTCTCATATGGTCATGGTCCTGAAGAAAGAAGGTTCTTGGCGAATGTGTCCTGACTTTCGTGCCCTCAACAAACTTACCATCAAAGAAAAAATCCCCATTCCTGTCATTGATGACCTCTTGGATGAATTGAGTGGCGCCCAATTCTTCACTAAACTGGATCTTCATTCGGGCTACCACCAGATACGTATGAAAGAGGGAGACATTCCCAATACTACCTTTAGAACTCATGAGGTCCACTATGATTTTTTGGTCATGCCCTTTGGCTTGTGTAATTCCCCCTCCACCTTCCAAAGCCTCATGAATCAAGTCTTTCATCCTTTTCTCTGCCATTTTGTCTTAGTTTTATTTGATGATATCCTCATCTATAGACAAACCTAGATAGACCATCTTGCTCATGTGGATCGATTTCTCCATCTACTCTCTTAGCACCAACTTTTCCTGAAACAGTCTAAATGTGCTTTTGGTACCTTAGAAGTAGAATACTTGGGTCATCTGGTTGGAAAAGATGGCATCAGGGTGGATCCTAAAATGATTGAAGCTATGCAAGACTAGCCTCACCCAAAGACTTTTAAGATCTTGCGTGGATTTCTAGGCTTAACAGGGTATTATCGCAAGTTTGTTAAGAATTGTGGGAAGATTGTAGCACCTCTCACTGCTCTCCTAAAAAGGAACTCTTTCACTTGGACTCTAGCCATTGCTCAAGATTTTCAAACCTTGAAGATGGCCATGTGCACCACTCCAATCCTCGTCCTTCCCGATTTCACAAAGACCTTTGTGTTGGAATGTGATGCCACAGGGAAAGGAATTGGTGCAGTCCTTATGCAAGAGGGTCGACCTTTGGCCTTTACTAGAAAGAAACTATCTGTAAGGAATTTGGGCAAATCCATCTATGAAAAGGAAATGTTGGTTATTTTGTATGTCGTGGATCTGTGGAGTCCTTATCTATTGGGGCAATGTTTCCAAATTAAGACAGACCATCAAAGCCTCAAGTATTTTCTGGAACAACTCATTTCCTCCCCAGAACAACAAAAATGGGTGACTAAACTCTTTGGATATGATTATGAGATCATTTATAAGAAAGGAAAATACTATGTGGTTGCGGATGCACTTTCTCGAAAATATGAAGATGAAGGATCCCTTTTTTCTCTTTCATTCATTGTACTAGATTGGCTCTAAGTCATTTTCCAGGAATGGCTACAAGATCCCAAAAGTTCGCAGTTGATCCACCAATTGTAGTCTAATGCTATAAATTCTCCAGGGTACTCTTATCTCCATGAGGAACTTTGATACAAAGGCTGTTTGTATTTAAGTAAACAATCAAATCTTAAATCCACGGTACTTTCTGAGCTTCGTGCTACACCCACAGCAGGGCACTTCGGGTTCACCAAAACCTATGACAGGGTCAAACGTTCCTTTTTATGGGATGGTATGAAATAGGACATTCATAATTTTGTAGCCGAATGTGATGTTTGTCAATGCAACAAGGGAGAAACAGTCAAATCGTCAGACACACTACAACTGCTCGCGATTCCACCTACTATTTGGAAGGATATCTCTATGGATTTTATTACTGGCTTACCCAAATTAGGAAATAAATCCGTCATCATGGTGGTTGTTAATCACCTTTCCAAGTATGCTCATTTCTGCGCCCTTCAACACCCATTTACAGCATCCACGATGGCTCAAATTTTCATGGATCAGGTCTTCAAGATTCATGGCATGCCACACTCTATTGTTTCTGATCACAACCCAACTTTCAGAAGCAATTTTTGGCAAGAACCGTTCAATATACAAAGAACCGAATTGCATCTCAGCACAACTTATCATCCCCAGACAGATGGCCAAACGAAATTTGTCAACAAGTGTTTGGAAACATGTTTGAGGTGTTTTTCCTTGGAAAATAAAAATCAGTGGGCTCAATGGTTACCCCTAGCTGAATGGTGGTACAACACTTCATACCATACAACTACACCCATGACTCCTTTTGAAGCAGTATATGGACAAAATCCACCTTTAGTTCTCTCATACTTACCAGGTGCCTCGAAGCTCCAAGTGGTTGACCTAACACTTATAGCTTGAGAGGTTATTCTCCATACCCTCAAAGAGAATTTGGTCATGGCACAGAATCGCATGAAGCAACAAGCAGATCAAGGTCACTCTGAACGTCAATTTGCAGAAGGGGATCAGGTTTTTCTTCGAATGCAACCTTACAAGAAAACTTCCCTCAACATCGAGCATTGTTAGAAGCTAGCACCCAAATTTTATGGTCCTTATGCATTGCTCAAGCATGTGGGACAATTTTCCTATCAGTTAGATTTGCCTAGCCATTGGAAGCTACATCTTGTTTTTCATATTTCATGGTTAAAGAAGATGATTGGAGCTAAGTGCCAAATTCAAACCAACCTTCCATAGTTAGTTGAATAAGGATCCATTTGGCTACAGCCAGAAGAAGTTTTGGACCAGATTGAGCGTCGCCTATGTTAGATAGACATCAAGGAAGTGATAGTCCAGTGGAAAGATACATCTCCAACAGATGCCACTTATGAACTAGCTACCATTCTGCAACAATTTCCTCATATCAAGCCTTGAGTACAAGGTTGTTTTTAAGGGGGAAGACATGTTAGGGTCCTAACTCGCACATAGGTAGAACAATATATTTAGATGTAATAAAGGTCAATGTTAATAAGGCCTTTCAATAAAATAGAATAAAGCGGATGTAAGAAGACCTAATTGAAGCTTCTTCTTCTAGAAGGATCTTCCTCTAGATGCTTCTTTTTAGTATAAATAGGATTCGAGGGTATGAGAACCCTAGATTCGATATTATTGTAATAGAGCTCTGCTCAACTGGAGGTTTCCCCCTCGAAGAGACCCGTGAACATTTCTTTGAGATTCAAAGTGTTATTTCTATTGTTATTCTTATATCATTTCAGTGCTATTGTGGTGAATGTTCTGGTTATATTGTTGTTATTCTTCCATTACTAGCATTTTATTTTTGTTTTTCATACATTTTATATCTGGTATATTACAGGATGATAGTTAAGGAGTACATAGAGGAGTTCTATAGACTGAACATAAAAACTGGACAAAGAGAGAGAGAGTTGAAGAAAAAGTAGCCAGATATATAAATGGACCGAGATATGAAATCTAAGATGATCTCATCATGATGTCAGTAAGAACAGTGGAGGATTCTTATCAGTTTGCACTGAAGGCAGAAGAGAAGTTGGCCAGAAAGTAAAGCCAACGAGGAAGAGGAAAATTCCCATCCCCAAATAGAGGTAAGGGAGTTACCCATGACAAGGCACATAAGTCTAAGGACGAGGATGAAAAACCACATAGTCAATCAGAAAGAGGAGAAAATTATCGAGGAAGACAGGGTGGTGGAAGAATTTCTTCTAGAGGAAGAGGAATAAGAGGAGGAGGAGAAGTAAGGTGTTATGCCTGCGGAAAGACATGGCATATGTCTTGAGAATGTCTTGAGAGAAAGAAATAAGGAGGAGGTGAAGCTCACATTTCATAAGAACATAAAAGAGATGTTGAAGCAGAAGGAGCACAGGATGGGAGATCATTGATGTTGAGGAAGGTTCGCTTAAAACTAGAGGCAAAAGTTGAAAGGCCAGTGTAGAGGAATAGTCTCTTCAGGACAACTTTCAAGACTAAATACAAAGTATGCAAGGTGATAATTGATAGTGGGAGCACTGAAAAATTAGTATCCACAAAGATGGTGGAGAAATTGGAGTTGGAGACAACTGCATATCCGAAGCCATACAAAGTCTCATGGTTGCAGAAAGGACACCAAGTAATGGTTACTAAACAATTCTTGGTTGAATTTAAGATAGGAGGATATAGAGATGAAATTATGTTTTATGTAATTCCCATGGATGTATTCCATATTTTTTTGGGAAGACCATGGCAGTTTGACAAGAATTTGATTCATGATGGGAGGAATAATACATACACCTTGGAGAAGAATGGTAGAACACACATGTTGATGCCAATAGAGGAGAATAAAGTGAAAGAGGAAGCCAAAAAAATCATACTTCTCATGAGTGGGAAGGAACTCCTAAAATAAGTCAAGGAAGAACAGAAGATAAAGTTCGTTGTGGTGAGGAAACCCAAATTTATCCTTACAAGTACTTCAATGGATGATTTGCCTGAACAAGTTTAGGAATTGTTAGATAATTTTGTTGACATAGTAGTGGATGAGCTTCCTAACTCATTTCCACTCATCAAAAGTATCAACCATCATGTTGACTTGATACCAGGAGCAAGTCTATCAAACAAAGAAACATACAGATTGACACCTCGAGTTAATGAGGAAGGGAAGAATAGAGTCTAGGAATTGTTAGACAAGGTTTTGGTCAGAGAGAGATTGAGTCCATGCACAGTACCAACTATGTTGAGTCCAAATAAATATGGAGGATGGAGAATGTGTATAGACTCAAGAGCCATTAACAAGATCATCATCAGGTATAGATTTCCTTTACCAAAAATGGATGATTTAATGGACTGTTTAATTGGAGAAAAATTATTTTCTAAAATAAATTTGAAAAGTGGATATCACCATATTAGAATGAGGGAAGGTGATGAGTGGAAAACAACCTTTAAGACAAATGAAGGTTTGTATGAGTGGATTGTTATGCCAATTGGATTAAACAATTCCCCGAGTACTTTTATGAGGTTGATGAATGAAATACTGAAATATTTCATTGGAAAGTTTGTGGTTGTATATCTAGATGATATACTGATCTTTAGCAGGACTAAAGAGGAGAATTTGAGGCACCTAGAATTTGTGATGAGGAGGCTACAATAGGAGAAGTTGTTGATAAATATGAAGAATTCCTCTTTTATGAAGACAAAACTCATCTACTTGGGTTTTGTGATCTCTTCAAATGAAATGAAGATGGATCCTGAGAAGGTGAAAGCAATCAAAGAATGGTCTTCACCAAGGAGCATGTTTGAAGTAAGAAGCTTCCATGGATTAGCAAGATTTTATATGAAGTTCATTAGAGACTTTAGTGGAATTTGTGTGCCAATTATGGATACAATGAAGAAGAAGAAAAAGTATTTTAAATGGATAGAGGAAGCCGAGAGGATCTTCAATATACTGAAGGCGAAAATAAAAAAACAACCCATTCTGGTCTTGCCGAATTTTGAGAAGACATTTCAGGTGAGATGTTTTGCAAGTGGAGTTTCAATTGGAGTAGTTTTGAGCCAAGATAAAAGACCTTTTGCCTATTTCAGTGAGAAGATGAATGAGACCAAGAGACTATACTCCACGTATGATAAGGATTTTTATTCCATAATTCAATCCTTGAATAAATGGAGACATTACCTTGTCCCACAGGAATTTGTCTTGTATAGTGATAACCAAGATTTACAATTCATAACCAACCATGAAAAATTGAATCAGAGGCATGCAAAATGGGTTGAGTTTATGAAGAATTTTACGTTTTTCATAAAACATATTGTTGGGAATGCTAACAAAGTTGTTGTCGCATTAAGCAAGAGATGTTTGATTCTGCAGGAATATCAGGTGAAGACCTTAGGGTTTGAACACCTTAATGACATGTATTGTGATGATACAAATTTCAAGGAATCATATGAAGCATGTGCAAATCCTGTGTTGAGAGACAAAAGCTAGTGGACAGAGTAAATAATTCAGGAGGGATTGTTGTTCAAGGGAAATCAGTAGTGCATACCAAAATTCTTGATGAGGGATAACCTTTTGAAGGAAAATCATAGTGGAGGATTCGGTGGACATTTCAGCCATGATAAAATGTTTGCACTATTGATAATTTCATACTATTCGCTAGGTATGAGAAAATAAGTGATAAAGTTTGTGAACATAAGTAGAATCTTCCAACATGCAAAAGGGAAAAGACAAAACACTGGATTGTATCAACCATTGCCAATACTAGAGAGGCCTTGGGATGCAATAAGCATGGATTTTGTGTTGGGACTACCAAGAACGCAAAGAGGATTTGATTCCATATTTGTGGTAGTGGATAGATTTTCAAATATGGCACATTTTATCCCATGCCAGGAGACCAGTGATGAAACACATGTTGCAAATCTATTTTTCAAGGAAGTTGTAAGACTTCACAGCCTACCCAGAAGCATTGTCTCAGACAAAGACACAAAATTTGTTGGTTACTTTTGGAGAACATTGTGGAAGAAGTTGGGGACTGATTTGTCCTTCATCTTATCCTATCAACCTCAGACATGTGGACATACTGAGGTGGTGAATATAAGTTTGGGAAACTTATTGAGGATTCTATTCACTGAGCATCATAATCAGTGGGATCAGATTCTATCATAAGTAGAATTTGCATACAATGACTCACCAAATAGGAGCACTGGAAAGATACCATTCCAAATATTGTATGGAATTCAACCAAGGGGAGTATCTGAGTTGAGATACTTGGAATAGAGTGAAATCAGGAGCACGCGAGAAGAAGATTTTGTTGCAGAAATGCAGAAGCTCCATAGCTAGATCAGAGGATAGTTGCAGAGTTCTAACCAAGAGTACAAAGGCATAGGTGATCTTCATCGGAAATAAATTTAGTTTGAAGTAGGAGATCAAGTTTTGGCACATCTCAGGAAAGAATGGTTTCCTAGAGGAGTGTGTGGGAAGTCTAAGTCTTCACCAGACCAAGATCAAAAGGAATAACGCTTTTCAAAAGTGTTAACGAGATCCAAGAATTAGACTCTCAAGAAGGATAAAGGTCGAGGCATTTGAATCCCTCGAAAATATTCTAAGTATGAAGAAAACACAAGCTCAAGGGGAAAGATCTGGACCGTCTGATTAGAGTCTAGACAACAAGGAGCAAGAGCAAAGGAGGAAATATCTCATTCATTCGGTCTGAGCGTAGAAGAATCGTAGTCGCTCGATCAAGGTAAAGTGCACTAACAATACGTTTCGAAAGTACATAGGGGAAGTGAGGTTGAAAAATTATGAAATCGTTGGAATCATCCATCAAGGGGGATACATGGCGAGAGATCAACGTTTTGTTGACTCCTGACTCAAATAATTCAAAGGAAGATTTGTAAGAACTCGTGAATCACGAAATCATGATTTGATATGAGCTGTCGGATCAAGGAGAAATATGAACCGTTAGTTTCCCAGGGAGATATCGAGAGTTTCGATATCAGGAGAAGGGAGGTGAATGGTCCTCCAAATTTGAAAAATATGAAGTCCCAATAGGCGAAAGGGAGATCATGGCCATTGGATCATGGGGATTGTGGATCGTTTATTTGACACTTTGAAATATCAGTATTTCAGGGTTTCGAAGGTCGGGAGAGTCGGGGTGACTCACCTGCGAACACCCGACACATGGAGTTATGAACCACCTATTGGTCAGGTGAACAGTCACAACCATGGTTACAGAAAAGAAGGCTCCTAGTACAAGAAGAGCTAGCGCCCATTTTTTGTGGAAGTTGGATAGTGTCCAGGAGAGAACCCGCAGGTCTCAGACAACCTATGCATTTGGGGAAAGGACCTATGTAAGTGGGTTTGGGGTCTAGAAGAGACCTAGAGACTCAATTATACTCAGTTTATTGATCGATCCTAGACTGGGAGTTCACTCATCCTTTAGGAGAGAAGGGGGTCTGCATCAGGATCGCTTCTATCCATTTTGTGAAATAGTCGGTTGCCATGAGTATCCATTTGTACTGCGCCGAGGATGGCGGATTTATCTCCCCTATGAAATCCAAACTCCACTGTATGAACAGTGCCTCGACTGAGATCGAATTTAGTGGCAGGGGTTTCAGTTTCTTTCTCTCATTGAAAATATGACACTCGTGATAGCTATAGACTTCTTTGTAAACGTCTGCAAAGATGGTAGGCCAATAGTAGCCCATCGTGAGGATTTTGTGCACGGTGGTTTTCTAGTAATGGTTTTTCTCGCATTCGCCTTTGTGAAATTCTCCCGCTGCTCGCTTCGCATCGTTCTCCAGAAAAAATCTCAAGAACAATCCCCTGGGGTATTTCTAGTAGAGTGAGTTGTCCACGATGCAAAACTTAACCGCTTTGAGCTTGAGAAATCTGGCCTTAGTCTTACTTATGCTATTATTGGATATATCGATAAATACAGACATAAATTGATCTCCCTAGATCCACCTAAATCTAGAACAAAACAAGATAAGACATGGCACTTTCCCTAAGCTCTAATCATTGAATCTACTATCAAATAAAGGATGAGTAACATACCTTTGAATATCTCTTCTTTATGTCTTTGTTGTCCCTGCTTCACTCCAGTACTCTTGTGCTTGACACACATACTTTCTCCAATCTTGCCTGAAGATGATCCACATTAACTTGATAAGATGAGATGAAGCCTTCAAGAATTTGATGTACAATACCTCACACAATTCACAGCCTATTCAACCTTAGTCATTCCTTACTTTCTCTTCCTTACTTAATGCTTAACCTTTTCCATGAGAAATACATCATTATATAGGAGAAAGAGAGATGGTTAAAGAGATCAAGATGATCCCACCAAATCATAGAGTCGGGTAGGATCTCAACCACATGGATTCCACCTCATATTCTAGAAGATTCCTTCTAGAAATTTTGTGAACTTCTTCCTTTTTCCCAGTTTTATAACGTCACCGCACCCTACCTATATAGCAGCCTAAAAAACTCCGCAAGCTAGGTTTAGAGTAGCCTGCAGAAATCAGGCATTTCCACATGGTATAATACTACTAGCATGTGACGTCCTTATTAAAAAAAGACTTGTAGATTAGGAAACTAGTTATTTTTCTCATGGGAAAGATTCTTTTGAGAGGTTGAATACATGCTTATAGACACATCACCAGGGTAACCAAAATAATGTGTAACAAAATTCCCCCAAAGTATGAGGTTGGAATTTGTGACAGCCGAAATAGTTTGTAGAATGTGTGTGTACATCAGAAACAAGGAGCGCACCAATCGGGATCCTGCAAACAATCAAGCATTTGTACAATTTTATAAAATTTTGAGGTAGGCATTCCCATGCTCAGACTACAAATGAATTAAACCATAAATTTCAATCATGGCGACCAATCATACACTATGGATCCATGTCATCAAGATTATACATAGCCACCAGGAATACATTGTAGATCTATTCTCTAGAAAACTCAAATTTGGACATAACCACGAGACATACAAAGTGGATCTATGTGTCAATACAAATCATAAATATTTCATCACAACCTGGATCAAAATGATGAGATCCAGGGTCTTCAATCCCTTCATCTATAAGTATGGATATAGCCATGCGATTACAGGTGCTGAATTTGGACATGGTAGAAACCACTTGATTACCAGTCATTGATGAAAACCGTTAGCAAGTGAGAGGGAAATAACCATTGATGTCAATGAATCTCAAGGTACCTCAGTACAATCCATCGAATGTGAATAAATGAGATGAAGTCAAACACTCGATAGAATATCTCGATCAGGGACCAATGATGTGAATCCACTGTCGAAATCAAAGGAACCTGCCATTGAGGCATGCAGGCTCTAAGTTATTAAATGATTTCTAAGTCTTATTCCTAGATGATGAGTTGAAGTCAACAGGAAAATACTCGTCACAGGAGGTCCTTGATGTATCCCCCATCAAGGACGTGAAACAAGTAACAGATTTAGGGTAGATCAAAGTATGAAAATGATTTGAAACTGACACATGGAAGGTTGACATCGTAAGAATTGATAACTACAGATGGTCGACTCAATAGAAGGCTTGTGAAAGGTTGGAATTCTCTTGAACATATGAATGACACAAAAATGGTCTTGGAAACATTGACTCAAAGACGACCCAAGATATGAACTTGCAGAAGGTCAGACGAGAGACAAATGAATTTCCCAACCCAGGTTCACTGATGAAGGGGGTGTCATGTTCAAGAGCGATTATTACTGCCACTAAACAGAAATATAGAGACACATTTCTCTTCCAAATTCCCCCCACCATTTCTGGTGAGTACCTCTTTATTTTTATGCAAGGTTGAGGAGGATAACATATGCTTGTTGATGTAAACTCATCCTTCGGATGAGTCCCTCGGAGTATATTTAATGAACCTTAAGAAGCAGTGGTTTGATCCCATATGGGTCTTTCAATATTTGTTTAATGAGTCCAAAGATAGAAAACTCGGGGTTTTTCATGCTTAGAGAGTCTAAAAAACACTTAAAGAGAAATCTCTCAGTTCCTTTTTTGTAAAGTAGTTTGATGAGACCAAAAAAGTGATAAACTATTGCCCATCAAACATTTTCTTCAAATACTTTTACAAGCGTGAAAATAAAAAGGTTGCTCGACAATCTTTTCATTTTTATGGAGCGTGAAAAGTGCTTAAAGGATACTCCATGAGATTCATTTTTTTCATGTTACTATGACGAGTATGAAAAGATGACAAAAGTATACTTGGTTGCGTTATCATCGATTTTCGAGCACGAGAACGAACAAAGACTAGGCTCGAGGTTTTTCTGAAAAACCTTAAAAAATACTTGTACATGTGACAAACAAAAAAACAAATGAAGAAAAATATATGTATTTCATTGTTCAGGATCCTAGTTCTTCCATCTGCGAAAAAAAAAAACACTCATGAGACCATTAGACCTTTAGGTTATGGAGAAAATGCATAAAATAATATGAAATATTAATAGAAAAATTAAAAAATGAAATAAATAGAGGTAAAACCTCTTTTTTACTATTTCA
This sequence comes from Picea sitchensis, assembly GCA_010110895.2. Classification (NCBI taxonomy): domain Eukaryota; kingdom Viridiplantae; phylum Streptophyta; class Pinopsida; order Pinales; family Pinaceae; genus Picea; species Picea sitchensis. The sequence continues at coordinate 62,224 of SNQJ01S0114981.1, forward strand.
TTTGCATTTTGCCCAAAACTTGCCTAGAAATCCCATTTTTAATTCAAACTTCGGTTGTTGATTGCTAGAGGTATGGACAACCATTCAATGAATGACTTATGTCAAAACGGTAATCTCCTTGTCCTCTTTCTTTCCAATGGATTAAATTTCATTTTTATTGATGTAAAATTGATTTTTGAGTTGAATTTTAGGCCGGTAGGTGCACATAGGGGCCACCGAAGGTGACCTATGTCGGGACCTGCGGAAACCATGGATTTCTGTAGGTGGATTGTGTTTCACCTACGGAAACCCCGCACTGTGTGTAATACTCCACCTACGGTGGCCGGAAATTAATTTTTCTTCACATGTGTTTAGCCAATAAAAAAATTTCAAAGCAACAAATTATGATACTAATTTCCTTTTATTGCCCCAATGCAGATTTTTGATCATCAAAATGTTGGAGTGGAGGGAGAGGGAGCATGAAGATGATGATTTCATTTCCTTGAATGACCAGGGTACCGCAAATTCCCTCCGACAGTGTGGGTTACTGAAATTCTTTAAAATCCAGGGCATGAGGGCCTAACTGAGGTTGTTGGAGTACCTAGTCCACATATGGGATGTGGAACAATAGGTGTTTCATGTGGGTGCCCATGCACTGTCCTTGGATATTTAGGATATCTATTTCTTGATGGTGTTATCTCATCGTGGATATCATGTGACTTTTACAGGAGGCAGAGGTGGTGTTCTACCTATGAGTGAGTATCTCCACCGATACTGTGATCCCAAGGGAGAGAAACGTAAGGGAAAAATTGCCATCAGGGGTGTTCGGGATTTACCCCTCCAGAATATTCTTTTTACCATTGCATGTATGGTGGGGATTGCATCTCCTCACATTTCCCTCCAAAGCTATTTTCAATATGCAGTGGAGTGCATGGAGCCTCAGGTTTTTAACTGGAGTGACAGAATTCTTCGTAGCATGAATACACAACTGACAAAATGCAAGAAAGGGGACCTGAAACAATTTGGATACGGGTATATTTTAGTGTATTTATTTCTAGAGAGGGTCCCCCATTTATGTTTATAGGTATAGTGGGGCATACCGGCTCCACGAGATCCAAGGATGAAGAGGTGGTGCGATCTCATGGCCCGACATGTGGTCGGCCCCATCGTGAAGTATAATGATGTATTTTTTGACTGGTTGAGGCCTCAGATTCTGATGGTATATGATTATGCATATGTTGGGTTGGATTTCAGAGGTGACCCCGACTTGGTTCTACCTGAGGGATTTCAGTGGGGAGACCTAGGTAATAAATACATTTTGTTTTTATGATGTTTTTGTGAATTTTGAAATATAAAATGTTTTTTATTCTTTCAATCCAATGACTAATCAAAACTTTTGACAATGTAGATGTAGGGCCACATCGGAATCTAGGTACATCCCCTATTCAGAGACAAGGGGAAGCAGTTGTGGTAGTAGGATGGGATTCTGGTGATTATGAGGTGAACAAGAAGAACCTAGAGGGATTGACATCAAATATCCAGGACATCTCCATCGATGAGATTCCAAGGCGTTATCAACACCATATTGTGGGCGTATCTGGTTCACTTAGTTGACTAATTCGTAGGGTAGCACGGGAAGTAGTGTGCTACTGTGAGAAACATCCTTGATGTTATTTTGTATATGAAGCCAAGTTCTTCTCATTTTGATATTTTTGGTCTTCGGACGAAAACACTTTTTGTAAAACACTTTTATCATTATATATATACATGAGGCTTCTACCAGATTACTTGATTTAATGTGAATTGTGGTTGGATTTACATGTGTCTCAAATGTATGTCTAACACATAATTAGCTAATGCATCCGTTAATG
>SNQJ01S0114983.1:0-28119 GCA_010110895.2 Picea sitchensis
TAGGGGAAAAATTCCACTCACTATCAGTCATACTGAACATATGTCAACAACCTTTGCAAGTCATGTTGAAGACACGAAACTGGCTACTGCAAGTCATTCTAGGAGCACAAAACCAACCTATGATAGTCATGTTGGGGATATGTCAACAACCTCTTTGAGTGATGTTGAAGACAAGAAACCAACCATTTCAAGTCATGCTATGGGAATAGGTCTGGTCAAGTATATTCATACTATAGAAACACCACCAACCTTATCCAGTCATGTTGGAGACATGTCGCTATCCACCACAAGTCATGTTGAGGGAATTGATAATGTAGATAAGCCTAAATAAATAGTACTTAAACCCAAGTTCCCTTGTAAGGTTTGCAAGGGAAATCACCTTACTCATTTGTTCCTTGGTATTCCAAAGGTATTAATATTGTTGTCCTCACCAAAATTCCCTTTTGAACATGTGCCATATTTGATTTCCTAGCAACATTTTCAACCATCAGTTTATGAAGTGGTTCGACTGATGCAATATTTAGCTGATTCCACTCTTATTTTGGAGGGTGATGTGTCTTTTGACCATGTTATCTCATAACCTTTTCAACTAGTGGTTGAATAAGTACTCTTTTCAATGCAATCTTTGGTCAATCCTACTCTAGTCTTGTCGATGCACCTTCATTCCTCAACACCCTTCCAAATAAGGGTTAAATCTAATTCAAGAGGAACTTGCCAATGTATTATAGATGAAGGAGCTTATGAAATTGTTTTAGCATCCTTGGCTTGGAAAGATTTGGGTTGTACCAAGATTGTGTCAGCTACAAGTGAGTTGTTATATTTTGATACAAGACGTAGTGAGTATTTGGGGATTATTCTTCATTTTCTTATAATGTTATGTGAGAATATTTTCCTAGTTGACCTATTAGTGGTGCAAGGACCTTTAGACTTTAATATGCTTCTTAGGCATGATTATCTATATCGTATGAACACTATGGTGTCTATTCTCTTTCGTGTGATTGATTTTCCTCACAATGGAAGCATTTTCACTATTGATCATCTTACATCTGATAATCACCATCATAATTCAACTTTATCTTAGGTTTATCCTTTGTATGTTCCTAGTGTTTGAGTAGATTGTTCCCTGCCATGGGTGAATTATGTGGCGTCTTACCCTTGGTGTTGAGTTTCTTCTAAAAAGGGATATTTACATCAACGTTTTCCTTCTCAAGACAAGGTCTTAGCAATTGATCAGGTGTTTTATCCAATGGGGGCATCTAAGCCTTCCATAAGCTACCTTAAAAAATCCTATCCTACTCTACGTTAACATGGCCTAGCCTACACTAATCCATCCTAGTGTAATCAAGCCCAGTCTAGCCTAGTCTAACCTATATATCATACTTTGGACTACCCTATCGTAACTTTTCCTAGCCGACCTTAACCTGGGTTGTGCTACCTTAACCTGGCCTACCCTACCATAACTTTTCCTACCTTACCTTAACCTATCCTAAGCTAACTTAACCTAGACTACTTTAGCCTACCATATCCCACTCTATCCTTTCCGAGCCCACTCTAGCCTATACTAGCACACTCAATCCTAGCCTAGCCTACTCAAGCCTATCCTAGCATAAACTAGGCTATCCTAGCCTAACCTATCCTACATTATCCTACCATAGCCTAAATTAACCTAGCTTAACCTAGTCAAAACTTTCTTAACCTAGCATGGCCTAGTCTACATCAACCTAGTCTAGTGTACTCTAGCATACACTACTTTAAATTATCGTACCCTACCTTAACCTACCCTACCCTAGGYTGTCCTAGATTAACAAACCCTATCCTACTATAACTTAGCCAAGCCTAATCTAGTCTAGCCTAGTCTATCCTACTCTAGCATATCCCGACCTATACTATCCTAGCCTATCCTATTCTATCTTATCCTATCCTATTCTATCTTAGCCTATATTACTCTAGTCTAGCCTATCCTAGCCTGACCTACTCTAGTCTAGCCTAACCTACTCTATCCTATCCAATCTAAACCTAATAAAGTCTTCCCTATCCTACTCTATCCTAGTCTATCCTACTTTATCCTAGCCTAGCCTACTCTTCCCCATGCTACCTTATTCTAGCATAACCTAACCTAGCCTAGTCTAACTTAAACTATACTATTCTACTCTAGCCTACCCCACCTTAACCTATCCTAGCCTATCCTAGCCTACTCTAACCTACCTCAGCCTACTTTAGCCTATGTTACCTTAAAAACCAAATCAAGCCTAGACTGTCCCAATCTAGCCTAGACTTGCCCAATCAAGCCTTACCTGGCCTACTATAGACTATACTAGACCAACATAACCTATCCTACCTTAGTTTACTCCCTATACTAGCCTATTCTATCCTATCCTAGAAAAATCTAGCCTAAACTGACCTAACCTGGCCTAGACTACCCTATCCTACATTAAATTAGCCTATGTTGACCTACTCTTACTTATTCTATACTACCCTAGCCTATCCTAGCCTAGAAAAATCTAGCGTAAACTAACCTAACCTATCCTAGACTACCCTATCCTACATTAAATTAACCTATCTTAGCTTACTCTTACTTATTCTATACTACCGTAGCCTACCTATCCTGCCTTACATTAACCTTGCCTAGCCTACTCTAGCCTAGACTTGCTATCCTATGCTACTCTAGCCTAGCCTATCTAACTCTATATTTTCCTAGCCTTGTGACATCCCCAAAAATAAAGAAAATAAAAATATTTTTAGAATTTAAATTAGTGGAAATTTATTTCCATTTTTAGTAAATTCAAAATTGGAAATTTTTTGCCATTTATGGCAATTTCGAATTTCGAATTTTATAATTGTAATAAATGATTTTGACTGTTGGGAAGAGATCTAATTTGTCCCAACTAGATATTGGACAATGACACTTGTTAAAAAATATAATATTTTATATTGATTGCAGGAAGACAAATGGAACATCCATGTTACAAGTAGTTGACCGTGACTCCATGAGTGGGGAACATGTTGGAACTACCCCTGGGCTGATTTTTACAAGTGGAAAATTAGTGATTTGGCCATTGGCAACCCTTGAAAATCAGGGATTTAGGAAGCTGCAAAAATTCCCAGGGAAGGGAAAAGACCTAGGCAAGTTACAAATAAGCATATGTGAGGAGGCAAGACGCTGCTAATTATGCTGGGGAAAGAGTCTATTTGGTATTTTTTATTTTTCACTTACTGTTATGAACACTGGAAGGGTGTGAGGTAAGGAGAAAAAAGTGACTGAATTGAAGGACAGTGTTGTAGAGGGATTTGCAAGTCTAGTTCAGATATGTACCCTAAACTCTATCTGACTGAATGATGTTTTTTTCAGTGTATTGAAATTATTGTTCTTGTTATCATTATGAAAAAGAGTTCTAGTAGATGTTTGAATGATCGTGTAACGGTTGTAGATCCTTTCTGTACTTAAATATTCAGTATTCTACCCCTGTGGAAGGAAATTGGTTAATGATTAATGAGGTTCTTAACACTGGTATACATGCAAGAACCTAGACAAAGGTTGTTTGAAATTCAGTGAGTAGTCTATAGGATTTAAATGCACAATTATTTTCCAGAACCAATCCTTTTTAGGTATCAAAGAGCGAACAGAGTCATTATATGCGTATATATATATGTATCAAACTTGAACAGAGTTCGAATGAACGAATAGAGATATCATATATATATGTCTCAGACTCTAATAGAATCGAATGAACAAACAGAGCTATCATTTGCTTCTATATGTATGTATGTATATATATATATATAAAATTTGAATAGAATCGAATAACCAAATAGAGCTATTGTATGCGTCTATTTACATACATCAAACTTGAAAACATAATCATTATATGTGTTTCAAACCTTAACAGAGTAGAATGTACAAACAAAGCTATTTTTTTTATGCTTCTATATATATCAAACTTGAACCGAGTCATTACATGCATATATATATAGATGTTTTAACTTTGAGAGAGTCAGATGAGAGAAACAGGGAAAAGTGTATGCGTATGTATATATTTCAATAGAGTCAAATATAAGTATGTATCAATGCATGAACGTAACGATTATGTGCGTACGAATGTCTAAACTTTAACAGAGTTGAATGAACGAACAAAAATACTATATGCATCTATATATCTATGTCAGTGCATGAACAAAATGATTATGGGCGTATGATTGTTTCAAAAGTATAAACAGAATCCATTATACAGATGAGAACAATGAAGCGTATGAGTATGAACCCTAATTCTTGGAAGAGTTAGTCATGCAAGAGAACAGATATACAACTTGTCACTACATATTCATGTTGTACATAGAAAGAAACAAGGCCCTCTTTTCTTTTTATTTCAGTTCACATTCTCAGAAATCACAGAGCGATGCAAATCCTTGTTAAATATTTAACCAATCGAAAACAAACAGATACAAACACGCAGAGTTGGAAGTTGTGAGACCTATAGCAGTGATTCAGTTGGAGTAAACAGTCCTTTTATTAAAAGAAACAAAATTTTTCACTTCATGGTTACATATAAATCAGAACTTTGATAAACAAAAACACGTTTAAACCCTCATTGATCTGATACAGAGAGTCAGTGCTTGAACGGAGGGTCCTTTTAACATCTGAAACAAAAGCTACGGACAAAATTTGAGAGCACCCGATCTCAACAAGATGAATGGGTATAATGTTTGGAACCCGAGTACCTTTGCTAGGCTGAGTAGAGGATGGAACCCACACTGTGAAAGGGGCACACCTGCAATTGGCCAACACGATAATACATTAGAAAATTTACAAAGTAAAATCTTGTTCTATAAACTCAAAAGGGAACAATGATGATCGTAGTTGACGAATTACTTAACTCAGGGCTGAAACGCCACTTCCTCCTATTTCCATGCTTCATAATCAACCCTGAAGGAGGGGAGAAGAGTTTGAAAGCTCTTGGTGGGTACCCTTGCAACAGTAAGAGCCCCACCATTATTGCACATAAAACCGAATGAAAAATATTATTTTTCCTTGGCAAAATAAAAATAGTAGTGTGAATTCAAACAAGAAATCATTTGATAAAACCCTCAACGAAAAAATCAAAGAAAGAAAGGAACGAATTCATATAAATCTTGAAGAATAAACTAACTTCATCGATGGATACTACTCTGAGTCATCCCAAGTTACAGTTGCTGAGTATAGGGTAGACAAAGGATTAAATCGGAGGTAGTCCCACGAGACACACGCATAGTAAACCTTAAGTATAGTCCGCAATAGTAGAGGGTCTGCAACCTATAGATTATAGTAAGAAAAACCTTCTACTGTCACTACGAAAACTAAAAAGAATCGCATAGACTCTATGGGAGCAAGGAAAGTTTGTAACCCACAGTAAAGTATACAGGAAACTATTCTTTTTCCTTCCCAGCTTCAACCAAAAACATTAAACTATGTTCGAATCCGAAAATATGATAGTCCCTTAGAGAAACTTACTAGGCATTACCATTAACTGCACCAAGGGTTTCTCACAGAGGTGGTAGTTGCTTCCTATGGAAGTTGCAGAGCATTCCCTATGAAGGCACAAGGGAGAAATGAGACCTAAGAGGCACGATTATAACTCTTTACAGTTTGTAATGTACAAGACCTGACTCTAGGGCAAGCTCGTGTATCCATATTGGGAAGAGTAGGAGGAAGAGACATCGGGGCTGCGGATTGTAGGTCCCTTAATTAAATCCCTGGCAGAGTCTTAAAAACTACTCCTGACAGGCACATCCTCCACCTTAAATGCAAGAGATATGAAGTAAACCAAAACTATGACTGTCCAATGAACTAGTCGAATACCAAACCATGAAATTATCATTTCGTTACTCTGGACAACAGAGGAGAGTTAGTTATATTCGGTTGTGTGGAGAGTGGCACAGACATAATCGTGTTCAGTTTTTTATGGGAGGGACGAGTTGTAACATAAATAAAATAGGACCATCAAAGGAACCACTTGGAAAACCTTTCCAAAACAATTAGTAACCACCTTAAAGACCTTACCTATCACGACTTAAAGACTGATGTTGACACAGTTAGGTAGTGCATGATCTTTGATAATTTGAGACATAGCTCCATGTGCATAGTCTGATTTTAATAAACACAAATGGGCTGAAATCCCCATCCTTGAGTATAGGTAGGGCGTGCACTATAATAAAACCTTATAATACAGTAATATTTAGACTATACTTACTTTTCAAATTTTGTGAAAGATATTAAGACAAAGGTTTTAAGCTTAATATAGGTGTTTTAAGCTAGCTTGTTATAAGTTCATGAAAATAAAACAAAGTGTAAGTGTCTGGCTCACGAGTGGATCAAACAAAATTGAGTAGCAATTACTATACCACAATTTTATTTTTTTTATGAGAATTTTGAGTTACATTACATATGGTATCAAAGAGAAAGTTACAATACTGGGCCTGAACAGGACCATTGTAGCACTTAGTATATAATTGTTTTTTTTTCCAAAAACTAATAAATTGTATGGTTACAAACATAAAACTTTCTATGTTTTGGTGAATAAGTATGGAAGCTCGAGACAATGCAGAAAACAGGATGGAAGAAAATCCACAGCAAGGATCTCCTAGAGATACAATGCAGAATAGTGATGGAAGCTCACCCACAAAAGTATTCGAAACAATGAGGAACCTGATCGCCGAACTATAGATCTTTAAAGCCGACAATGAAAAATTGAAGAAGGCACAACAAGAACATCAAGAGATAAACGAAGTCCTACTGCGCAGTATAGTGACCAAGAAAATCCCAAAAGACAATAATAATGATGAAGAAGTCAGCAAAAGAGCCTCCAAGAAATTAGGGACATAAACAAAAAAAGGAGACAGTTCATCTGAAGGAACACCTCCAGCTGAAGATGGAACAAAAATTGACAGAAAAAGAAAACAAGTGGACCACCTTGAAGGAGAATTTAAAAAGATTAAACCCACTATCTTTAACTAGGAATCCAGGATAGGAGAAGAAGCAGAGGCATGGATATTGGACATCAAAAAGTATTTCCAAATCTACAACTATTCCAACAACATGAAGGTTAGGATGTCCATCTACAATCTGAAAGGGAAGGCCAGTATTTGGTGGAAAGATCTGAAATTGGCCAAGGTCCTAAAGGAGAAAAAGTTGGAATGGTCTGAATTTAAGAAGTATTTCAAGAAGCAGTACCTTTCTGAAAATTATTATGAAAGGAAGAAAAAGGAATTTTACGAGTTACGACTCAGACAAATGACGATGGAGGACCTTATAAACAAATTTCTAGATCTTCTAAGATTCATACCATACATCTGGGAGGATAAAGTAAAAATTCAGTGACTTCTAAGCTGTCCACCACAGTCCTACAAGGACATAATTGAGTTTGACAACCCCAAATCCTTAAGTGAAGTATTCCGAACAACGTGAATGTGCTACAACCAGTACAAACACTGGGCAGAGTTTCCCAATATCTAGAAGGATAAGAAACAATATTGAATGAACCAACGGAAGAAGGGGTACCAGCCAGCTCCTTTTCAGAGTACCGCAAGGAGTTTTCGAAGAAAGGATTTTCACTCCAATCCTCCGAACACTCAAGGCTGCGAAAAACTAGCAAACCTGGCAGTGAAGAGGTTTGGGGACAACTTTTGCGAGCCATTAAAGTGTTGGGAATGTGGAGAGCCTCATCTCAGGAGAAATTGCCCCCGTTTGAGTTCAACAAACAGAACTATAATTCATAACCTGCAAGGAGCCTCGACCATGGGAGACGTGGGAAGGAGCCTACATCAGATAAATGCGGCCATTGATGGACGACAAGCTGACCACCAGTCCTCAGTGGTAGAAGTTGAAGGTAAAATCCATGACACTCAAATTTCTGTTTTAATTGACCCTGGAGCAACATTGAGTTATATTACTCCGAAGGTGGTAGAGTCAAATAAAATTAAGAGACTGAAGCATACAAAATCATGGCTTGTGCAACTAGCAACAAGTGCAAAAAGGAAAGTAATCAACTATATTTCAGGTTTTGAGTTCAGCCTAGATGGTCAAACTATAAGGACCGATCTAAACATCCTACCACTAGGATCTTACGATATGATTACTGGGATGGACTGGTTGGAATGACACAAAGCAATATTAAATTGTTATAAAAATATACTTAGCTATAAGGATGATTCTGGCACCACTAGGACAACCCAAGGTATACCAAAACCGGTATCATTCAGACAAATTTAAGCGATGTAGCTAAAGAAATGTGTGAGAAAAGGATGTCAAGTTTATGCCATCCAAGTGACGAGTCTGGCATAAAAGAAGGATAAGACAAAGTTGGAAGACTTTGTTGTCCTACTAGATTTCAAAGACATGTTTGTGGATGAGATACCAGAATTACCCCCTAGAAGAGAAATAGACTTCTCTGTAGATCTATCACTCGGTTTTGCTCCTATCTCAAAGGCGCCTTACCGGATGAGTCTCCTAGAAATGACAGAATTAAAAATACAATTACAGGAATTGTTGGACAAAGAGTATATCAGGCCAAGTGTCTCACATTGGGGAGCACCAGTTCTCTTTGTGAAAAATAACGACGGTACTCTAATATTATGTATCAATTATAGACAACTGAACAAAATGACTATTAAGAATAAATACCCCTTACCAAAGATAAATGATTTGTTCGATCAAGTAGGGGGGGCCAAGATCTTTTCAAAATAGGATTTACGATTCGGATATCATCAAGTTTGGATAAAGGACGAGGACATAAACAAAATAGCTTTTCGGACAGGAAATGGGCACTACGAATTTGTAGTCATACCTTTCAGACTCACTAACACCCCAACCACTTTTATGTGCCTAATGAACAATATTTTCATTAAGTACTTGGACAAGTTCATGGTAGTATTCATCGACGATATCCTAGTCTATTCAAAGATGGAGGAGGAACATGAGGAACACTCAAGAATAGTTCTGCAAACGTTAAGGAAGCACAAACTATACGCCAATTTCGACAAGTGTGACCTATATAAAAAAGAAATACAATATCTTGGACATGTAATATCATCAGAAGGCATTGTCGTAGACCTGGAAAAGACGAAATCCATTATGGAATGGCCGGTACCTATAGATGTAGTGGATATGCGGTCATTCATGGGAATCACCAGATATAACCGCAGGTTTATAGAAGGGTTTTTTAAGATAGCCTACCCTATCACATCATTACAAAAGAAAGGGACCAGATTTAACTGGTCAGAAAAATGTCAAGACATCTTCAACAAACTAAAGGAATTATTGACAACAACACCCATATTGAAAGTAGCAGACCCAGATAAAGAATTCACCATGTGTGTCGATGCAAGCAAAGAAGGGCTAGGTGGTGTCCTGACTCAGGAAGGACACATCATTTGCTATGAGTCCCAGAAATTAAAAGAACATGAGATAAATTACTTCAAGCATGACTTAGAATTGGAAGCAATAATACACGCCTTAAAGATGCGGCGACATTACATAATGGGCAGAAGATTCCTATTATTAATGGACAATAGTGGGGTAAAATATTTTTTTAACCAACCAGATCTTAACGCAAGGCAAGCAAGGTGGTTAGCCTTCTTAAGAGAAATTTACTTTGAGGTTAGGCATATCAAGGGCAAGGAAAATGATGTAGCAGACGTTTTATGCAGAAGAATCCATGGATTATTTGAAATGAATATTAGTAGGACAGAAAGTGATCTGGAAGAAAGAATAAGGACAGTTGGAATTGATGAGGAAAACTATACTAAAATAATGAAAGAATTATAAAACAATATCGTGAACTCAGATAAACCAGATCTAAGTATCGACAAGAAGGGACTGCTACGATTTAAGAACAGACTTTACATACCAAATTCAACAGGGTTAAAATTAACAATCTTGGACGAAGTGTATAAGAAGCCGTATTATGGCCACCCAAGTTACTAAAAAATGATAACAACACTTAGGAAACTATTTTATTGGCCTAATATGAAGGGAGAAATAGAAGAATACTTGGCTAGTAGGTGCCAGGATTTTCAGTAGGTTAAGGCCGAGCACCAACATCCAATCGGCCTCTTATAGCCATTACCAATACCAGAATGGAAATGGGAGACTATATCACTCGACTTTATAACAGGTTTGCCTAAAAATCATAAATAGAATGACTCCATCATGGTGGTAATCGATAAACTCAGTAAGTCTGCACACTCTATTCCTGTAAGGTCTACTTTTAAAGCTATAAACATTGCTGAAATATTCATGAAAGAAATCTATAGACTACATGGCATTCCTAAAATGGTGATTTAAGATAGAGATGTAAAATTCACATCCACTTTTTGGAAGGAATTGTTTGCAGGGCTCAATACCAACTTGAATTTTAGTACAAGTTATCATCCACAAACGGATGGAAAAATTGAAAGAACAAACCAAATCATAGAGGATATGCTCCACATGTACGTGAGAACAAAACCAAACAAGTGGGAGGATTATATACACTTGGTAGAATTTGCATATAACAATGGGTATAAAACTTCAACAAAGTTGAGCCCTTTTGAGGTATTGTATGACATAAAGTGTATGACTCCAATTAGTTGGGATAACTCGGCTGACAGACTCATGGTCAGGCCAGAAATGCTCCAAGAAATGGAGAACATGGTGAGAAAGGTACAACAAAACTTGAAGGAAGCATAGGACAGACAAAAGAGCTATGCAAATATGAAAAGAAGACACTTAGAGTTTCAAGAGGGAGACCATGTATACTTAGAGGTCAAAGCCCCAAAAAGTTTATTGAAGGTGGGAAACTGTGCCAAGGTGGCACCTAGATTCTGTGGGCCCTTCGAGATACTTCCAGCTAATCTAAGAATTCATAATGTATTTCATGTTTCATTCTTGAAAAAATATATTCATGACCCTACTCATATGATTGATTGTAACTTGGTGCAGGTGGAACCCGAAGGCAAGTTCCAGGTGGAACCCCTGCACATTCTGGACCAGAGATAAATAACACTTTGGAGCAGAGCTGTCGCTTAGGTAAAGGCACAATGGAAGCACTTTAGTCCTAAGGAGGCCACTTTGGAGCTGGAAGGAGAATTGCGGAAATATCATCCAATCCTTCTCCAGGAAAGGAACGAACACTGAGGATAGTGTTTTATTTAAGGGGGGAAAGGATGTGACATCCCCAAAAATAAAGAAAATAAAAATATTTTTAGAATTTAAATTGCTGGAAATTTATTTCTGTTTTTAGTAAATTCGAAACTGGAATTTTTTTTGCCATTTATGGAAATTCTGAATTTCGAATTTTATAGTTGTCATAAATGATTTTGACTGTTGGGTAGAGATCCCATTTGTCCCAACTAGATATTGGAAAATGACACTTGTTAAAAAATAGAATATTTTATATTGATTGAAGAAAGACAAATGGAATAACCATGTTACAAGTAGCTGACCATGACTCCATGACTGGGGAACATGTTGGAACTACCCCTGGGCTGAGTTTTACAAGTGGAAAATCAGTGATTTGGCCATTGGCAGCCCCTGAAAATCGGGGATTTAGGAAGCTGCAAAAATTCCCAAGGAATGAAAAAGACCTAGGCAAGTTACAAATAAGCATATGTGAGGAGGCAAGACACTGCTAAGTATGCTAGGGAAAGAGTTTGTTTGGTATTTTTTCTTTTTCACTTGCTGTTATGAACACTGAAAGGGTGTGAGTCAAGGAGAAAAAAATGACTAAATTGAAGGACAGTGTTGTAGAGGGATTTCCAAGTTTTCCCTTATGGACTCATGGTCAGGCTAGGGGGTGAATCGGGCAAGTAATCGTGGTTGTTCAGTTTTACAATTGGGAGGAACATGGTTGTTCCCTTTGTTTCCTCTAGAAGTCTAGTTCAGATATGTACCCTAAACTCTATCTGACTGAATGATGTTTTTTTTGGTGTATTGAAATTATTGTTCTTGTTATCATTATGCATAAGAGTTCTAGTAGATGTTTGAATGATCGTGTAACGGTTGTAGATCCTTTCTGTACTTAAATATTTAGTATTCTAACCCTATGGAATGAAATTGGTTAATGATTAATGAGGTTCTTAACGCTAGTATACATGGAAGAACCTAGAAAAAGGTTGTTTGAAATTGAGTGAGTAGTCTATAGGATTTAAATGCACAACTATTTTCCAGAACCAATCCTTTTTAGGTATCAAAGAGAGAACAGAGTCATTATATGCGTATATATATATGTATCAAACTTGAACAGAGTTTGAATGAAGAAATAGAGCTATCGTATATATATGTCTCAGACTCTAACAGAATTGAATGAAGAAACAAAGCTATCATTTTCTTCTATATGTATATATATATATATCAAATTTGAATAGAATCAAATAACCAAACAGAGCTATTGTATGCGACTATTTACATACATCAAACTTGAAAACAAAATCATTATAGGCGTTTCAAACTTCAACAGAGTAGAATGAATGTACAGAGCTATTGTATGCATCTACATATACATATCAAACTTGAATAGAATCATTATATGCGTTTCAAACCTTAACAGATTAGAATGTACAAGCAGAGCTATTTTTTTATGCATCTATATATATCAAACTTGAACTGAGTCATTATATGCATATATATATAGATGTTTTAACTTTAATAGAGTCAGATGAGTGAAATAGGGAAAAGTGTATGCGTATGCATATATTTCAATAGAATCAAATATAAGTATGTATCAATGCACGAGTGGAACGATTATGTGCGTACGAATGTCTAAACTTTAACAGAGTTGAATTAGAAAAAAAATTTATTATATGTGTCTATATATCTATGTCAATGCACGAACATAACGATTATGGGCATATGATTGTTTCAAAATTGTAAATAGAATCCATTATATAGACAAGAACAATGAAGCATATGAGTATGAACTCTAATTCTTGGAAGAGTTAGTCATGTAGGAGAACAGATAGACAACTTGTCACTACATATTCATGCTGTACACAAAAAGAAAGAAGGCCCTCTTTTCTTTTTATTTCACTTCGCATTCTCAGAAATCATAGAGCGATGCAAATCCTTGCTAAAGATTTAACCAATTGGAAACAAACACATACGAACACGCAGAGTTGGAAGTTGTGAGACCTCTAGCAACGATTCAGTTGGAGTAAACAGTCCTTTTATTAAAAGACACAAAAATTTTCACTTCATGGTTACATATAAATCGGAACTTTGATAAACAAAAATGCATTTAAACCCTCAGTGATCCGATACAGAGAGTCAATGCTTGAACACAGGGTCCTCTTAACATCTAAAAGAAAAAATACAAACAAAATTCGAGAGCACCCGATCTCAACAAGATGAAGGGGTATATTGTTTGGAACTCGAGTACCTTTTCCAAGTTGAGTAGAGTCTGGAACCCGCACTGTGAAAGGGGCACACCTGCAATTGGCCAACATTATAATACATTAGAAAATTTACAGAGTAAAATATTGTTCTATAAACTCAAAAGGGAACAATGATGACCGTAGTTGACGGATTACTTAACTCAGGGCCAAAACACCACTTCCTCCTATTTCCATGCTTCGTAATCAACCCAGATGGAGGGGAGAAGAGTCTGGAAGCTCCTGGTGGGTACCCTCGCAACAGTAAGAGCCCCACCATTAGTGCATAGAAAACCAAATGACAAATATTATTTTTCCTTGACAAAATAAAAATAGTAGTACGAATTCAAACAAGAAATCATTTGATAAAACCCTCAACGAACAAAGAAAAGAATGCAAGGAACGAATTCATATAAATCTTGAAGAATAACCTAACTTCATCGAGGAATACTACTCTGAGTTATCCTAGTTTACAGTTATTGAGTATAGGGTAGACAAAGGATTAAACTGGAGGTAGTCCCATTGGACACACGCACAGTAAACCTTAAGTGTATTCCCCAATAGTAGAGGGCCTATGACCCATAGGTTATAGTAAGAAAACCCTTCTACTGTCACTATGAAAACTAAAAATAATCATGTAGACTCTATGGGAGCAAGGAAAGTCTATAACTGATGGTAACGTATACAGGAAACTATTCTTTTTCCTTCCCGGTTTCAACCAAAAACATTCAAGTCAGTTTGAATCCAAAAATACGACAGTCCCTTAGAGAAACTTACGAGAATTACCATCAACTGCACCAAGGGTTATTCATGGAGGTGGTAGTTTCTTCCTGTGGAAGTTGCAGAGCATTCCCTATGAAGGCGCAAGGGAGAAATGAGACCTAAGAGGCACAATTATCACTCTTTACAGTTTGTAACGTATAAGACCTCACTCTAGGGCAAGCTCACGTATCCAGATTGGGAAGAGTAGGAGGAAGAGACATCGGGGCATTGGATTGTAGGTCCCTTAATTAAATCCCTAGAAGATTCTTAAAAACTCCTCCTGACAGGCACATCCACCACCTTAAATGCAGGAGATATGAAGTAAACCAAAACTATGACTGTCAAATGAACTAGTCGAATACCAAACCATGAAATTATTGTTTCGTTACTCTGGCCAGTGGAGGAGCGTTAGTTATATTCGATTGTGTGGAGAGTGGCGTGGATAGAATCGTGTTCAGTTTGTTATGGGAGGGACGAGTTGTAGCATAACGAAAATAGGACCATCAAAGGAACCACTTGGAAAACCTTTCCGAAACAATTAGTAACCACCTTAAAGACCTTACCTGTGATGACTTAAAGACTAATGTTGACACAGTTAGTTAGTGCATGAGCTTTGATAATATGATACATAGCTCCATGTGCATAGTCCGATTTTAATAAACACAAAGGGGCTGAAATCCCCATCCTTGAGTATAGGTAGGGCTCCCACTATAATAAAACCTTATAATAAAGTAAGATTTAGACTATACTTACTTTTCAAATTTTGTGAAAGATATTAAGCCAAGGGTTTTAAGCTTAAGCCAGTTGTGCTAAGCTAGCCTATTATAAGTTCATGCAAATAAAACATGGTGTAAGTGTCTGGCTCACAAGTGGATAAAGCGAAATTGAGTAGCAATTACTGTACCACAATTTTTGTTTTTTATGAGAATTTCCAGGTACATTACAAGCCTACTCTAGCCTAACTGATCTGACTCTATCCTAGTCTATCCTACTCTATCCTAGCCCATTGTAGCTTATCCTAACCATTCCCAGCCTAGCGTAACCTACCTTAAAATTTCTTATCCTACCCTACCTTAACATTTCATGGCCTAGTATATACTAGTATATCTGACTCTATCCTAACCTAGCCTACTCTATCCTATCGTATTCTAGCCTACCCTATTTGAGTATATCCTATCCTATCCTACTCTATCCTATCCCATTCTATTCCAGCCTTGTCTAGCCTAGCCTACTCTAGCCTATTATGTCCTATCCTAGCCTACGCTAGCCTATGCTACCTTAACCTTGCCTAGCCTACTCTATCCTATGCTACCTTAACCTTTCCTAGCCTACTCTTTCCAATCCTATCCTACTCTATACTATTCTATCCTACACTATCCTATCATATCCTAGCCTAGTCTAGCCTATGATATCATATCCTATCCCACTCTAAGCTAACCTAGCCTAGCCTACTCTAGCATTTCATAGCCTACTCTAACCTATCATATCCCACTCTAGCCTAGCCTAGCCTAGCCTAGCATAGCCTAGCCTAGTCCACTCTAGCTTAGCTTAGCTTAATCTAGTCTACCCTAACCTACTCTAGCCTGGCATACCTTAACCTATCCTAGCCTATCTATCCTATCCTACTCTATATTACCCTAGCCTACCCTAGCCTACACTATTCTATCCTACCCTAGCATACCTTAGTGTATCTTAGCCTAGCCTACTCTAACCTAGCCTAACCTAACCTAGCCTAGTCTATCTTATCTTCAGCAAGCCTAACCTATCATGCCTTAACTTAGCCTAGCATATCCTACCTTACCCTAATATATCTTATCCTACCTTAGGATATCCTATTGTAACTTATTGTATGCCACCTTACATCATCCTAGACTAACCTATCTTACCCTACCTTATGATAGCCTATCCTACCACCTTAGACTACCCTAACATAGCCTAGCATAAACTAGTGTATCCTATGCTACCTTAACCTACCCTAAAGTAACCCACTCTACCCTAACTTACATCACCCTAGCCTAACCTACCTTACCCTAGCTTAGCATAGCCTATCCTAGCACCTTAATCTACCCTAGAATATCCTATCATATCCTAGCAACCCACTCTAACCTAGACTAGCCTAAGCCTAAGCTTAAGTTTGACCCCTAATCATATTCTCAATCCTAATCCTTTTAATCTTAAAGACCAAACCGCTAACCACTTTACCTCAACATGAAACTCCAATGGTGATCATCTTTCCTTCTTGTAGATTCTAAAGCTTCAATGAGTTGGAAATCATTATTGTTGCACAAAACTCATTTATCGAATCCTATATTTTGATAACTTGTATCTATGAGATATTTAAAATATCAAAAAAATGTTTTGAATTGTATTCCATGCAAATTACAATTGTCACGTTTCCTACTTAAGTTCAAGATATTCATTGCCGTTATTTTTCAATTGTAAACTTTTAAATCTCTTCCAAGCATTATGGTGTAGTAAAAAAATGCCCTTGTCTATAAATGTGCTCTTTATAAGATAGATTAAAAGTTGGTTCTCTCCATCCTTCAAATTTTTTTTCTATTGAAGTTGTGAATTATACATCCCCTCGCTCAAAACTCTATCTTTAGTAAATCTAGGAAAGTAGACTATAGTTCTGTCACAGCTAGAAAATGTATTTGGGTTAGTGGTTCATTATTTTCTCGAGTCTGATTGAGACACCAAGTCCTCCAAATCTACATCTCCTCCAAATATTTTTTAATGGTTGTGATGAGTTTGTATCCAATAAATATCCATAAATTGACTACAATATCTTTCTCTTCTTTTAAAACTAAAATATTGGAAAATCCACACCTTCGTGCATTTAAGTGCTTGACTTGTTTAATGATTTTTTACTTACATGATTTCAAAGATATGTTATGTGTTTACCAACAATGTTTTTATCACAATTATTTAGTTTTTATTTTAATGGTTGTTCTGAACATTTTCATGGTTATTTTCATTGTGTAGTTAATCTATAAAGTTAACAAATGATGTACATTTATGGCCACTAAGAAAATATTGTGTAGTTAATCTTGAATTTTTATTGCAGGTAATATTTCTATCATTCATCATGGAATAGTCTTTTTTGGAGGAGATAAACATTTAAGGTCATATTTTGAATAATAATATTAATTAATAGAGAATTAAGTATTGGAAGCTTAATGTGATTTTTGTTTCATCATCCTAACATGTAGAACCATCTCCCAAGAGCTTCCCATCAAATAGCTACAACGTTTTTTCCTTGGTTGGTCTTTTCGTGAGAGTAATTGTATGTTTTCAATCGGTATAATGTTTCTGTTGTGTAAACACATTAAGATCCTAGTTTTGTTTTATTTTTATATAATTTCCCTCTCTTCGTACAATTTTTTTTTATGAATTAAAATGTCATAGGTAGTTGTTCCTATGGTAATTCAATGGAAATTGTTTACATTCATATAAGGTTTTTGGATGTTCAAAAATCCTTCAAGTATTAGGAACATCAATTAGAAATTCATAATTACAACTAATCATTTGGATCCTTCACTACAAATCCCTCCCATTTAGGTAAATGAGATTGCCAATTTTACTGCAAATTGGTTGTGATGTTATACATTGATGATGAAAATCAATTTACTTCTACAATGACCTCTTCAAGAAAATTTGTAAGAATTTAAGTTGGATTTAATAGTTATCACATTTTAATGATCAAGTATAGAATTCATAGAAACAACACACCACTAATAATTATGTCCAATCACGAAGTGAATATTCAATCATACCATGTTATTACTTATTTTCACTTCTAATGTCTTAGACAACCACTGAGAACCATAATGTTGATATTCATTTGTATCTTAATTGGCATCTTTAGTAGATAGGAACATAGAATCCAGAGTGAAGGAGAATTAGAGAGTCTACTTTACACAAAGAAGAGAGTAACAGTA
This sequence comes from Picea sitchensis, assembly GCA_010110895.2. Taxonomy (NCBI): domain Eukaryota; kingdom Viridiplantae; phylum Streptophyta; class Pinopsida; order Pinales; family Pinaceae; genus Picea; species Picea sitchensis. The sequence continues at coordinate 18,081 of SNQJ01S0114983.1, forward strand.
AAAACCTAAGAAGGTTGAAGAAATTTGATTGATTGAGATTTTAAAAAATATCTCCATATTTAAGGGATAAGATAAGGGTAACATTCATAATCAAATCCTTTTTCCCGGTGGTGACTCTTATCTAGTATCCTTCATAATAAGTTCATCTTTCTTATTCTACTATTGCGTACATTTTCCAGAAGTTGGTACCCATAGATGAAACATTAGATTCCATATTGAATGGATTTAGAATGTTGATTCGTGAAGTTTCATGTCAAAATTAACATTGTTATTTTTTTCAAAATTTATTAATGACATTTTCTTATATTAAGAAACCATAATTGTGGTATTGTAAAATAAATTTCCCATTCAATAAAGTCCAAGGTGTCAAACTATTGCTCAAAACAATAATAAAATCTTACAATGATATGAATCCTCTAATTATTTACTTTTGCATATGAATTGTATAGCCAATTCCATGAGCTTTGGTGTTGGGTTTACCACTCCTGTGATAAAACATGCATTACATTTGTATCCAACAATAAAGAACAAATTATAACATTTTTTATGTTAGAGTATAAAAACCTTCGAAGCTTTTTTTCCATAACCATTGGATACACAACATTATTGGAGTTGTGTGAGATTTAAATTATATGTTATTGCTAATTTATATAGTATGGATCTTTCATTTTCAAGAGATACTTTAATCAGAGAAAGTCATGTTATCAAGAAATAAATGAGGCACAATTAATCTCTTACTTGTACTTTAGCTATGGAAGGATTTCATGAACCTATTGGTGGAGGTGTCGTGTACGTTCAAAAAATATAGTTGAATGATCTTCATTTGTTTGAGTGTGGGAGGAATTTATCGGTGAAGATGAAATATGAATATCTATATCAATGGGGGCTAATGGTTAGAAACCCAATCACACCTTAAAAGGGCCACAGAAAATAAATCTATCATGAACATACATAAGACTCTCATTCTCTAGAAGGGAGAGTTTATAGATTGGGCCATTAGGTAAGGAAGCACTATGAACCAAGTCAGTGGAATGTTGGATGTAGTAGTGAAAAGGCACAACCATAGGTGAAGTATAAATATATATTTTCTCGTCTACAATATTGTTTACCAACTTCTGCTAGATAGAAAGTTCTTGGGATGAGGTTGTAATAGTTGTAGTGGCCTTCTATTCACCTTCTGACTAGACCATGAAGAGGAAAATATTTTTGGCCTCAGAGATTACTTTGCAACATTGTTTTTCTAATATCAAGGAAGTGGCAGTAGTTAGAGATACCTATGGTTCCCTATAGATATGACCTCCTAGAGTAACAATGACACCACGAGGCCCATACTCATAGATAGTGTGATGTTTCCACATATATTGTTTTCCTAAAAGAACATCATAGACATCAAGTGGGACAAAATCACATAATGCCTCATCCTTGAAGGGTTTGATGTTGTAGGATAGGAAGCACTGATGGGTGACATGGATCTCTGAGAATAGCATCAACCATATGATGGTGTATTGTTGAAGATGTGTCATCATTGGAAGCTTCAATATGTTTAAAACTGATGCCTACCGCACTCCTCACGAGCTTGTTCACTCTCGCAGGATCTTCTCCTCCAAAATTGGCCCAAAGAACTTCAAAGGTTCTTCGATCCCTTATCGAGATCCCTCAATACCCACAAAACTCTCTCCGCAAGCTCCCATTTCCCTTATCGGGAAATCGACATATGTGATGTCATTGTTCTTTGTCACCAGGAATCTTCGATCCCCGATTCACGATGGTGCCTTGCGTTGACCCCACAAGGGTTGACTTCTCCGACCCCTGTCCTCCTCTCCAGTACCGATGGCTCGGATTTCCGTGCGATCTGGGATTCGCGTTTTAGGAAATCGCGGGTTCCGTTACACAAACTCACAGGGCTCTCCAAGTCTCGAACCCCGATGACACCTATACTCCACTGACTCCCATGGTCCCACACTGCCACGTCACTATCGAAATATCGCAAATCGCGGATCCAAAATGCAAGCGTTCTCTTTCGTCGAGAACCCCGAATCTCCGATCCCCGACCCCTCGGGATCTCCTGACACGCGTCCTTCAAGATCGACGGTTCTGATTCTTTCGGGGGTTCACTCCTCACGATATTGCCACTCCCGTTCCAGCGATTTGATACTGCAACTCATGATATACTGATATGCGATATCACAAGTAGATCTGATGGTCCCTATAACTCCAGATTGACGACTCTATTTCCTCCTGAGCTTCGAACCTTTACCACCCTGTGCACAATCCTGCAACTTTCCCTGCAAGCTTTCCGAGCATGTTTTGTCTATGTTGTTCCTCGACGGACTTGAATACCTATCCCTCCTAAGCTTCCTTACGGCCCCTGGGTCCTTCGAAATAATTCTTTGCACACACTCTTTCAGCAGAAATCTCAATTCCTTTTGCTCATAATCGCAACCCCGAGTCTTCGTCCAGCCTGTGTAGGCCTTGCACGGCTCCGGTGCTAAATCTGCACTTCTAAGATGAACGGAGACAAAATCTTTCTCTAATTGAACCCTACAGTCACGCACTCCTTGCGGACAAATTCAGCTGCACCCCTTGCAGGAATTCTCTGGTTCACTTAGAGAAACAATTGAAACTCATTCACTCATTCTCTCAGATTTCAAATCAACCATGAAATCACATACACAACATATAAAAGAAAATGCATGATAGGAAACAAACATTCATGAGCATAATATCAACAATACACAGAGAATAACACAACCAAGGAATTGAATCAAAACTTTTCTATTAATTCAATTTCTGTACATGGTGGTTCTGCCTACAATTTCTCTGCTACTCTTCTTGCTCCTGTTTGATACTCCAGCATCATAATACACTGTACAAAGGAGGGTGTCTATATCCATTTTCCCTCTTGGACTCTAAAGCTGTCAATTCTACAATTAAAATCTACCTACCAGCTTTAACTAAAATAAATGTCGTCTATCTACCTAAGGACGAGAGCTTAAAGGCTCAAGGTCCATTACAATATAAAAGTGCTCTTCATTAATTTCGCCTATAAATGTTTGGTGCAACCATATCAAGGTGAAATTCAAAAAGAAATCTGCTGGCTTGTCCAACTGTTCTCTGCTTCTCTCCCTGGCTCGCTTGATTGGCGATGCTCCTGCATCATACTCCCTGGCTTGAAAAATTTCATGGGCTCCTGCCCATGAGCTCCTGCATGGTCTGTCCATGCTTTTGTATCATCGCTTCATTCTCCCAGCTGGCATCCTCCACTGGGTGATTCTTCTATTTGACCAGATACTCAAAATACTGCTTATGCCTGGTCTTCTTACCCACTCTCTTTTCCAGTATGCACTCCATCTACGGCTTCTCTGCAACTGGTAATTGCTTCTGCCACTGGACCACTGGTTCCTCAGTTTCAGTCTCTGCCTCTCCAACCTTGTATGGGTATAAATCTGAAACATTAAATATCGAAGATATCCCGATGCCATCTGGCAATTCAATTTCATACGCACTCTCTCGGAATTTCTTTAGGACCCTGCATGGCCCCATTTTCTTCATATTCAGTTTGTTGTATGTTCCCCTCGGGAACCTCTCCTTCCTCAAGTGTTCCAGAACAAGATCGCCAACTTTGAACTGAATTTGTCTCCGATGTTGATCTGCTCTGCGCTTATATTCCTGATTTGAATCAGTCAGTCACTGCATCACCTTGTCGTGAAGTTCCTTCATTGCTTCAGCGAATTCCTCTGCGCTAGCACTGCTAGTCGTAGCCTGTTCTGACTCTATGAGTTCAGAAACTCCCCTCAGTTGTGTCCCATACACAATCTGAAACGGACTTTTTCCTGTACTCTGATTCACTGAATCATTGTATGTGAACTCTGCATGTGGCAATACGCTATAATAGTTGCTATGGTGCTCTGTCACCAGGCTCCTCAACAAGTCCCCTAGACTTCAGTTGACTACCTCCGTTTGTCCATCTGTCTGTGGATGGTAAGCTGAACTAAATGCCAGGTTAGTTCCTAGCTTCTTCCATAGCGTCCTCCAAAAATTCCCTATGAATTTCATATCCCTGTCTGATACAATGCTTCTCGGTAATCCATGGAGTCGAATGACCTCCTTAAAAAACAAGTTCGCGATGTGAGTCGCATCGCTGCTCTTATGGTATGGAATGAAATGTGCCATCTTTGAAAACCTTTCCACTACCACAAAGATGGAATCCACCCCAATCTGCGTCCTCGGCAAACCTAATACAAAATCCATGCTAATCGCCTCCCATGGCCTCTCGATTATGGGCAACGGCTGATAAAGACCTGCATTTTGCTTTCGGCCCTTCGAGTGTTGACAAATCCTTCATATGTCAACAAACCTCTTGACATCTTCTCGCATGCCTGGCCAAAAATATGATTCGCTTAACTTCGCAAATGTTTTGTCGTTGCCAAAATGCCCTGCTAATCCACCGCTGTGCTTCTCCTTTATCAGGTTCTCCCTCATGGAGAAATTCAGAATGCATAACTAGTTGCCTCTGAACAAGAGTCCATTCTGAATCATGTAATCCATCCATAGGCTTCTGTCTCTGAGAACTATATTCTCAGCCACCTCGTATGCTTCTGCAAAATCTGCATCACCTGCGTACATGTCCCTCAGGTTTTCAAAACCCAATGTCTTGACTCGGAACTCCTGTAAAAACAAACATTTCCTGCTCAAAGCATCAGCCACTTTGTTAGCAGTTCCTGAAATGTGTTTAATCACAAACGTGAAATTCTGCATGTACTCTACCCATTTTGCACGCTTCTAATTCAACTTCTCCTATTAACTCACAAACTGCAATGCATGATTATCGTTGTACAATACAAATTCCTTTGGTATCAAGTAATGTCTCCACTTCTTCAATTCCTGTGTGATAGCATAAAATTCCTTATCATACGTGGAGTACTTCAGTTTGGCTTCATCCAACTTCTCACTGAAATATGCAACTGGTCTATCATCCTGACTCAAGGCCGCTCCTATGGCATATCCGCTTGCATCACATTTCACCTGAAATGTCTTCATGAAATCTGGGAACACCAACACTGGTTGCTATGTGATCTTTCGCTTCAATAGATTGAAGCTCTTCTCAGCCTTGGTTGTCCAATGAAAAGTCTTATGCTGCTTCTTTACTGTGTCCATCATTGTTGTGCTAATTCCACTGAAATTTTTGATGAACTTTCTGTAGAAACTAGCCAAACCATGGAAACTTCTCACCTCGAAAACATTTCTCGGTGATGGCCAATTCTTAATCACTTCCACCTTACTCGGATCCATCTTCAACTCATTCGTCGATATGATGAAACCCAAATAAATGAGCTCTATCTTCATGAATGAATATTTCTTCATATTAATCAACAGTTTCTCTTGCTATAGTTTTCTCATCACAATGGCCAAATGTTTCAAATGTTCATCCTTGGTCTTGCTGAAAATCAGTATATCGTCCAGATATACGACAACAAACTTTCCGATGAATTCCTTTAGGACTTCATTCATCAGCCTCATGAATGTACTCGGCACGTTTGTCAAACCAAATGGCATGACCAACCATTCGTACAAACCTTCATTTGTCTTGAATGCTGTCTTCCATTCATCACCTTCCCCCATGCGAATATGATGATACTCGCTCTTGAGATCAATATTTGAAAAATAGTTTGCCCCACTTAGGCAATCCATCAGATCATCCATTCTCAGCAGTGGAAATCTGTACCTGATGGTAATTTTGTTGATCGCTCTGGAGTCGGTACACATTCTCCAGCCTCCATCCTTCTTTGGACTTAGTACTGTCGGAACAACACACGGACTCAGGCTTTCTCTGACCAATCCTTTGTCCAATAAATCCTAGACCTGGTTCTTTACCTCTTCATTTTCCTGCGGTGTCAACCTGTACGTGGATTTATTTGGTAAACTTGCTCCTGGTATGAGGTCTATGTGGTGACTCACACCCCTCATCGGTGGCAACGAATGAGGTAATCCGTCCACTATGATATCAATGAACTCTTCCAGCAGTTCCTGAATCTTATCTTTCAAGTCATCCACTCTTGTGTTATTCAGAACAATTCTCGGCTTCCTAACCACAAAGAATTGTGGATCTTCTTTCTTCTCCATCTCTGTAAGAAGCTCCTTCCCACTCATGAGAAGTATCGTGTTGTTTACTTCCGGTTTAACTTCTTTATCTTTTATCGGAAGAAACCTGTGTGTCCTCCCATCCTTATCTAAGGTACATGTGTCCATTCTTCCATCATGAACCACATTTCTATCATATTTCCATAGTCTACCCAACAACAAATGACATACATCCATGGGAATGACATCACACAGAATTTTATCATTATACCCACCTATTTTGAATTCAACCAAACATTGTTTAGTGACACTTACCTAGTGTCCTTTCTGTAGCCATGAAACTCTATATGGGCTCGGGTGATCAGTTGTATCCATCTCTAGATTTTCCACCATCTCGGTCGAAATGAGATTATCGGTACTTCCACTGTCCACAATGACCTTGCATTTCCAGTCCTTTGGCTTTGCAAGCTGTCCTGAACAGTCTGGTCCTTTGAACTGGACTTTCTACTTCCTTCTCAGGTGTCAAAAGGACTTTATGCATTCCCAACGATCTCCCACTGTCTGCGTCCTCATTCTCAACATCACATCTATGAGTTTCAGTGATGTGAGCTTCTCTTCTATCTTTCTTTTTCTCTGGACACTCGAATGACTTGTGCCCATTTTTTCCACATGTAAAACATGTGATAACTCCTCCTCTTCCTCTACCTCGACCTCTAGTACGAGGAAGTGTGTTTTCATCTGGATAATCACCTCGATGATCATTCTGTTTTCCTCTCTGTTCAACATATGGTCCTCGCTGTGAGGTTCCACCTCTTTCAATCCTACCCTAAGGTTTCTTCCATTCCTCCTTGGGCTTCTGGTATTTCTCCTGGACAATTGTCTTACCTCTTGGCTGACTCCTGCCTCGGCCTCACTGTCCTTGCTTACGACTCAACTTCTCTTCTACTTTCAGAGCCATCTAGTAAGCATCCTCAACTGTTTGGATGGTTACCATGCTTAATTCATCTTGAATGTCATACCTCAGACCATTCAGATATCTGGCAATTTTCTCATCATCGCTCTCTCGATGACCTGCTCTGATGTTGAGCTTGTAAAACTCCTCAGTATACTCCTTTACCGTCATCAACTTCTGTCTCAAGTTCTTCATTCGCCTGAACAGTGTGATTTGATAGTCCCTCGGGATGAACTTCACTTTCATCTTCGCGATCATTCGATCCCAGCTTTTAATATTTTGCTTGCCTTTGGAGCGCGCGGCACTGGAGCGTCTATCTACGCGGCTCATCCCACCATAAAGGTTGCATGTCCTTTCAATTTCGTGACGACATGCCACCTTTATCCTCTTTGATATCCTCATGATCGAAGTAGGTATCAGGCTTCGGATCAATCCGGTAGCAACTCGCCATCGGACTCCGTGAAGTGGAATGTCCATTTTACGGTCTTGGAACTCATCACGGAAATGGATTTTATCCAAGGCTTTCGGTTGATGCATCCTCTGTTGTGACTTCTTCGTCATGTCCAGCTTCTTCTTCAACTTTGGAATCACTAAGATCCCCGACACCAACTCCACATCTTTGAGTTGTCTCCATCTCCTCGAGTCTTGCTCGGAGATATCACATCTGCCTTTCCATCTCTGGATATCCTGCTGGCCTACCTCTTCTTATCACCTCCCTGTCTTCTGGGTCAGGTGACCACCTTTCACTTCGGCGGCATGGCGAATCTTCTTCTTCTTCTTAAACTATGAAAATAACTCTTTTCACTCTGATACCACTTGATGCCTACCGCACCCCTCTTGAGCTTCGGTGCGGCTCTCGCGATCTTCTCCTCCAAAATTATTCGAATTAATTTCAAGGTTCTTGATCCCTTATGGGATCCCTCAATACCCACAAACTCTCTCCATGGAAGGCCTTTCCTTATCGGAAATGGAACATATAATGATATGCGTTGTTCTTTAGCACCGGGGAATCTTGATCCCGATTCACGATGGTGCCTTCTGCGTTGACCGGGGTTGGCTTCTCAGATACATCCTCCTCTCGGTGCGGTGTTTCGGACTTCCGTGCAATCTGGGATTCACATTTTGGGAAATCGCGGGTTCCATTACATAAAATCACAAGGCTCTCCAAGTCCAGACCAGGTGACACAATACTCCGACTCAGGTGGTACCACACACTACGTCACTATCGAGATATAAAGCAAATGTAGGATCCAACGTACGAGCATTCTCACGGTGGCCGAGAACCCGAATCTTTGATCCCAGGCCCTCGGGATCTCCTATTTCTGGCGATCCTTCAATATCAGCGGTTATAGGTCTTTCGGGGTTAAGCTCCTCGATATTTCCACTCCCTTCCGACGATTTGATGCACAACTTCGGCGATATGCCGATATAATGATATCACAAGTAGATCGGCGGTCCACGTAACTCGGTCGACGGCTCTCTATTTCCTCTGACTTGAACCTTTACCACCTTGTGCACAATCCTGCAACTTTCCCTACAAGCTTTCTGAGCACGTTTTTTCTATGTTGTTCCTCGATGGACTTGAAGACCTATCCCTCCAGAGCTTCCTTAAATACAGGTCAGCCGAAGAGTCTTTACCTGCTTGTTTGGTAATCTCAATTCCTTTTGCACCGAGTCGCAACCTCGAGTCTTGATCCGGTACGTACGCGCTGCGGCGGTTGCTAAATTCGGCCGCCTTCTACAAGATGAGCGGAGACAAAATCTTCTTCATTGAACCACTGCGGGTCATGCACTCCTTAGCGGACAAATTGATTTGCACCTTGCGAGAATTCTGCGGATTCGCAAATGAGTGAAAATCATTCACTCATTCTCTTAGGTTTCAAATCAACCATGAAATCACATACACATCATAGAAAAGCAAATTAGCAGCCGGAAACAAACATTCGCGGAGCGTAATATCATCAATACACAGAGATCAAACACGTCCAGGGAATTGAATCAAAGCTTTTCTATTAGTTCAATTTTACGTACATGAACAGTTCTGCCTACAATTTCTTTGTTGCTCTTCTTGCTCCTGTTTGATACTCCAACATCATAATACACTGTACAAAGGTGTCTATATATTTTCCCTCTTGGACTCTAAAGTTGTCAATTCTACAATTAAAATCTACCTACCAACAGTAACTAAAATAAATGTCATCTATCTACCAAAGGAAGAGAGCTTAAAGTCTCAAGGTCCATTTTACAATATACAAGTGCGCGGCTTCATTAATTTCTCCTATAAATGTTTGGTGCAACCATATCAAAGTAAAATTCAAAAAATATCTTTGGCTTGTTGTTTGTCTTCTTCCTTGGCTGGCTCGATTGATTGGCTGATGCTCCTGCATCAGAAAAGCAAATGCATGACAGGAAACAAACATTCATGAGCATAATATCAACAATACACAGAGAATAACACAACCAAGGAATTGAATCAAAGCTTTTCTATTAATTCAATTTCTGTACATGGTGGTTCTGCCTACAATTTCTTTGTTGCTCTTCTTGCTCCTGTTTGATACTCCAACATCATAATACACTGTACAAAGGAGGGTGTCTATATCCATTTTCCCTCTTGGACTCTAAAGCTGTCAATTCTACAATTAAAATCTACCTACCAACATTAACTAAAATAAATGTCATCTATCTACCTATGGAAGAGAGCTTAAAGTCTCAAGGTCCATTACAATATACAAGTGCGCTTCATTAATTTCTCCTATAAATGTTTGGTGCAACCATATCAAGGTGAAATTCAAAAAGAAATATGCTGGCTTGTTCAGCTGTCCTTTGCTTCTCGCGCTGGCTCGATTGATTGGCGATGCTCCTGCATCAAAAACCTCAACTAAGATCAAGTTCTTATGTCTCCCACTGTAAAAAATGAAATGTAGCGGGGCCCCATTTACCCACATATGCAAGTGGAAGAGGTGATCCCCCTCAACATTCTCCTCTAGTTCTCATTCTAGGAGCACA
>SNQJ01S0114987.1:0-24145 GCA_010110895.2 Picea sitchensis
AGAGGGAGTGTTAAATATAATGTAACCTCAACAGGCTGACTGTACACTGCCAGCTTTCCTGGCCAGCTAAACTTTCTATTCTTGATTTGCTTGAGCCTATTTAGCTCAGCTATTTCCCTTTGCATAGTACTTATTCATGATCTTCTTCATGTACTCGTTTTGTACTCTTCTTTTTATATTCTAATATACTGTTTTCTGTTTTATTCTTTTTCTCTGCATTTCTTGCTTCACAATTTATCAATTTTGCCACCATCTCCACAATTATTGCTCAATGAATGAACAGCACCATCAAACCAGCCAACAACCCCACCTCCTTCCAGAATTGCAGGAATATGTCCGCGATAGGGAACTTTCGTTTTGGTATTACAATCCCCCTGGTTGAAATCGAAAGAAAAAACACCTTCTGTAAACTGGGGATACCATCTTCAAGTATGGCCAGGTTCCTTTCCTTCCAGATAAACCAACAAATGACAGCCGGTAAACTTGGATATATGAGTTTTGTTCTTTACAGAATTTAAAATTTACATGAAACGTTCCAGAAATCAGTGATACCTACATTCGGAGCATCCTTGACAGACGCGTTGATTAAGCTCTAACACCTACATCTACATTCGGAGCATGGGAGGGACGCGTTGATTAAGATTTTCCCGAGACTTGATTCATCCTATAGCAATGATTTTGCCAAATTTGCAAATTTAATGATATTTTATAAGTGAAATAATTATAATATCTTTGGCAACTAAAATTTCAATTTTTTTCATTGAACTTTCGTAATGAAAGTTACAACCAGGAGTTCATTATCCTATGGTAACAGTTTATGTATATTCCAAGTCACCATTTATTGGGAATAGGGGTTCACTTTGTTTGAGTTCACATTCATTTCATTAAACCTATATTCGCTCGCGGTCCCTCATTCAAGAAGATTTTTTGGAACCAGGCCTAGAAAATCTGGGGGTTTGTGTAAGTGAAATACTTGTTGGGTTCTTAAACCCATATAGATTAATTTGCAGCACAAACCTAATACGGATTTTACATGGGAAAACCTTCCGGGTGAGGGAAACATTCACGGGACAAGGACAATGACATTATATTGCTCAACAGTAGATTACAACCAACCAACAACCTGAATAGTGCTTGAAGCCCCTTGCTCAATATCTCCCTCAAAGGGCTACATATTTAAACAGTTTTTCCTACAATTACACCAACTGCTTGCATTAATAACAAATGCAATTGATTCTAATTATGGTTTAATCAGTTCCAACAACAAGCCGAAATAATTGTAACTGCCACATCTCATTCCGGGTGAATTTGTTGTCAGATTCCCAACAATACCTTCATTTGTTGCACTAAGTTTGAGTCCATTAATTTGGTCATCACAAATTTTTGAAACTTCTCCATGTTACCATAGGAGTCAACTTGAACTATAATCACAAGCAAGCAAACAATTACGTGTTTTACCTTTAATTAAGTGTTTTACCTCTGTTTGTCATCCAAATGTATAAATTTCCAATTGTATAAAATTAGTTGGCTTAGGCAGGTACATGCAGCTGTGCTGCTATTCACCTTGTTTTTCTTGGACCCAGCTAGAACAGCAAGCTTAGAGATTCATAATAATGCAGTCACCTTAACTTTTTCTGCACAAGGACAACCCAACCAACCTCTAATACCAGAAATGGACCAGAAAAGGTGAAACGTCCAGCGGTTTTCTTTGCATAGATTGTGGCGCTGCAAACTATAAAAGTGACCTATCATCGATGCCAATAAATGAAATAACGTGGAAACTGCCCAACAATATGGCCTCGCCTGCCGACTCGCACTTCTCCGTATTATTGCAAGGTGTTTTTTTCTCCAACACCATCTATCAAAGTAACTCATACAGTTACTGTTATTATTCATATATTTTCGATATTTACGGGTGAACGAGTTGGGAGGATAATGGTTTTGAGTAATAAATTGGAAGGTGGCATTGTTCGCTTTATAATAAGGATTCCAGAAAACCATCGTTTTGGTTAATTTCGTGCCTCTTATTTTTCTGGGACGCAACGAGTACAGCAAGATTCATGAAAATACAGCCACCCTACCTTTTTCTTTTCTGCAGAAATGATCAGAAAAGGTAAGACGTCCAGCGGATTTCGTTAGATAGATTGTGGCTCTACAAGCTATTAAAAAGCGACGTATCATCGATGCCAATAGAAGAAGTAACTTGGAAACTGGGCCTCACCTCCTACTTCTACTTCTTGACTTTTCCAAGTTGTCTTTTATTCCAACACCGTCTATGAAGGTAAATCACATAGAAAAATCTTGACTTTTCCAAGTTGTCTTTTATTTCAACAGCCATCTTTGAAGGTAAATCACATAGAAAAATAGAGAGCATCCATTTCACATAGTATTTATATACAGAAAATAGTTTGTATTTTACACACATACATTACATGTATATATAGTTGGAGTGACATTCAACTAATTTTAATCTTGGAGATTTAGGTTGCGAGAATATTTTTACAGTTTTCTACAAAATTTCAAATCAATCCTTAAACTTAACACACAACATTAATGTGAGCATTATCTCTAACAAAATCATACTAAAAAAAATGATAATAATATGTGGCTTTGCTCCTTTGCATAAGATGAAAGTAGTTATCAACCAGTCTGTATATGGACTGATCTTTATTTTTTTGTTCCTGTGACGGCTTGTGTGTTTGTAATGTGGCATTTTTTTGTTCCTGTGACGGCTTGTGTGTTTGTAATGTGGCATTTTTTTGTCTTATCTTTTACAGTCTGAATACTGTTTTTCTTTATCCTTTATTGATTTGGATATTTTGTTGGTTTCACATTTTCTATGTTAAACGAGTTTTCTAATTATTAAAGGATCTAATAGTTTTTAATTTGTTTTTTTTATCCTTAAATCTCACACAAATAGATTGCATATTTTTAATTAAAAAATTAATTAATAAATGTACCCTCTCCATGAACAAAACATATAAATGACACAATTCAAATTTGAAAGCAAACTTCTCCCAAATTGAAGACTGGGTTGGAATTTCTAAGGTCTTAATTTTATTCTTCTCGTGTTCTTTGTACACGGTATACCTCACTTCGAGGTAAGATAATTAAAAATAAGGAAAATATGATTATAAGTACATAAAATATTAATATGAAATTTTATTCTTCTCGTGTTCTTTGTACACGGTATACCTCACTTCGAGGTAAGATAATTAAAAATAAGGAAAATATGATTATAAGTACATAAAATATTAATATGATAAATGTTTCAAGTGAACGCATGTGTAAAAAATGAATTGATTATAATGTTATTTATGGATCAAAATTATATATATATATATATAATAAAAAAAATTAAAAATTGATGTTTATGATAAAATTATGTTTGTGATAAAATTTGAAAAAAATAATATATATAAACTAAATTATTTGTAAAAATTGAAAATTGTTGTCATATTTCATGTTATGAAAATATATAAAGAGAGAGAGAGATGAGCTAAATTATTTGTTGTTATATTTCATGTACGATTATGGAAGTATAGAAAGATGTGTTGACATTAAAACATTCAAAATAAGCTAGTTGGATTATGTGGGAGGCTACCCGTCTCCACCTAGAAAATTTGTAGGGTTTTAAATAGCCCTGGAAGTGTAGAACCCACAATTACAAAGAAGTACAAAAGAACGTGTTGAACTAAAATTTGTCAAGACGAGCCAGTTGGAAGCAATGGTCTACATTACACCTGGATCAGTCCTCCCACCAATATCCACCTGGATCAGTCCTCCCCCCTTAGGAAGCAATGGTCTCCATTGCATTGAGTTCCCCCATCAGGTGAGGAAACTTCTTTTGAATTTGACCCCATGCAATCAGGGTTGAGCTATGTTGGTGTCAGTTCTTCTACGATCTCTAAGGTGTCCAATAATGGTGGAAAATATGGCCGAAGGAGGTTCACATTGAACATTGGGTACAAGCCAAGGAAGTATGGAGTGTTGATCTCAAAATCATTGCTAGCCACAGCCTTAGTGATAGTGTAAGTCCCATAGCGAAGTGGGATGATCTTTCGATGGGGCCTTGTAAGACGTTCATTCCACAAATGTAACTAGACCTTGTCTCCCACCTGAAACTGGTGTGGTACCCTTTGTTGATCATGGTGTTGATTGTACTTAGCATTGGCTTTCTGCAAAATCTCATGGACCTGTTGGCGGATATGCTAAATCCGCTCAATGAATCTGGTGGCTTTGTCGATCTCAGGATGAACATGGGAAGATTTTTTCTGTGTGGTTGCAAGAGGTAGTGCAACATCAATGGGACTCAATGGTTGGAATCTCAGCCCCACCTGAAATGGGCAATGGTTAGTGGAGCTATGGAGAGACCTGTTGTAACTATGTTGAACATAGGGGAGACTCTCATCCCATGTACGTGGATGCTTAGAGTTGTACATGCACAAGATGTGCACAATCATCTGATTGACGACCTTTGTTTGGTCGTCGGTTTTGGGGTGGAAAGTAGTGGATTTAGTGAGCTTGGTGTCCAACAGTGACTAGAGACTCGACCAAAATGTGCCAAAGAACCTGTTGTCCCGGTCGGAGATGATGGTCTGTGGTATCTCAAAATGGACCCACACTCATTCAAAGAAGATCTTGGAAGTATTTGTTGTTGTGATGTTCTTCTTGTAGGGTGTGAGGATGGCCATCTTCGAAAACCGATCAACTACAACAAATATACAATCATTGCCTTGCTTGGTGGATGGAAGGCTAGACATGTAATCCATCGAGATGGATTCCCAAGGCTTCTCGGGAGTAGGAAGAGGGATGCATAAGCCTTTCTTCTTGATAGTTGGCTTGGCAATGACACAGGCAGTGCAAGATCCGATATACTTGCTAACGTCTTATCGAAGTTTTGGCCAATAATTTTTTTTTTGTAGAACGACCACAGTTTTCTCCACGCGGAAATGTCGTGCCATCCAACTGTAATGAGATTCTTAGATCAAATTTACACGCTCACTTGCAGGACACAGAGATGGCCCAAATGGCATAACAGTTTGTCCTGAATGTGAAAATCAGTGACATTCATGCTTGTACCCAAGAGTTGATAGGTGGTGGCAAAGTCTAAAACTTGTTGATAAAGTTGGGGCCACTGAGATGCCTCATGTCAAAAGGAATGGAGCACGATGATCAGTGTATCCATGGGAGGTCCACTGAGGCAGACAGCGACACAATTTGTTCTCCGTGTCTTATACTTGATGTTGAGATGGAACTGTTGCAGGTAGGTGGACCTCTTTTGATGGCAATCGTTTTGCAACTTCCCCTGTGTCTATATGAATTGCAGAGGCTTGTGATTAGTGTGGATGATTGACTCCTTTCCAAAATGTAATGTTTCCATTGACAACAGGCTTGTATAATGGAATACATTTCCTTGTCATAGGTGGGGTATTTCCAGACAATATCTGAGAGTGTCTCGGTCTGGTATGCCACCGGATGATCGTGTTGAGTGAGAATTGCACCTACAACATAGTCATATGCATCAGTCTCAATCTTGAATGGTTGTTGCAGATCGAGAAACAAGAGTACTGAAGTTGAGCACAAGCAATGCTTCAGATCATCAAATGCTCGTTTTTGTTCCTTCCCCCACGTGAAATTTTCCGTGCCACCTCACTTGGTTACTTGGATGAGGGCCCATGCAATATGGGAGAATCCCAACACGAACCGTCAGTAGAAGTTGGCCAGTCCCAAGAAGCTCTGAAGCTAAGTTAGTGTGGTGGGGATGGCCAGTCACAGATGACTTGGATCTTAGTTGGATCAACATGTACCCCATGCTCATCAACAATGAAGCCCAAGTATTGGACCCTGTTCATGCCAAAGGAGCATTTTTCCAAGTTGGCATATAGCTTGTGTTGTCGTAGAATGCTCAAAACATGTTGAATATGTTGCATGTGCTCCTCCCAAGTTATGTTGAAGATGAGGATGCCATCCAAATATACCACCTCAAAAGAGTTGGTGAAGGGTCTTAATACATCATCCATCAACCTCATGAAAGTGGTTAGTGCATTTGTTAAGCCAAAGGGAATGACCAGCCATTCGAAGAAATGTTCTTTAGATTTGAAAGTTGTCTTCCATACATCATTTGGTTTGATGGGAACCTGGTGGTAGCCAGACTTTAGGTCAATATTGTTGAAGAAATTTCCCCCCCTTGAGTTGGTCAAGAAGGTCATCAATTTTGGGAATTGGGTATCGGTTCCTGACTATGATTTTGTTTAATGCTCTGTAATCAAAGTAGAGTCGTCAGGTCCTGTCCTTCTTTTGCACCAGTATAATAAGGCTTCTGCAAGGGGAGGAGATGGGTTTGATGTGACATTTTTGAAGAATCTCTTGGATCTAATGCTTGATTTCATCATTTTCCATCAACGAGCAATGATAGAATGGTCCATTAGGTAGAGGTGCACCAAGGGTTACATCAATTGGATGCTTGACTTGGCAGTGCGTCGGTACCTTGGTGGGTGAGGAGAAGATGTCTCTATACTCTTCCATGATCCCGTCCACTTGCTTCTGCTGCAAAGATATCCTTGTAGAGGTCGTGGATGTGGCAAAAACCTTCTTCTTGCTATGAGCACGGATCACAAAGAAGACAAACTTCTCAGTCTCTGAAATGACCTTACTGCATTTCTTAGTAGATATTAAAGAAATAGTGGTAGGAGACACTACCTCTAGTATCATGTACAATTGTCTACCCAAAGTAATAATAACACTGTGAGGTCTAGAATCATACACAGCATGATGCTTCCACAAATATGGTTGTACTAAAAGAACATCACAAACTTCAAGGGGAGCAATATCACACAATACCTCATATTTGAAAGGCTTGATGTCGTAGGGAAGATGACACTATTGGAGGATGCAAAGATATCTTCCTTGGCGAATCCATCCAATGGTGTAGGGTTGCGGGTGAAGTGTCATCGGCATGTCCAACCGCTTGACGACCTATGCTGAGATCAGGTTCTTCTGACTGTCGCTATCGACAATGAAATGAAGCGGAGCCCCTTTTACCCACATATGTGAGTGAAATATGTGTTCCCCTTCCTCTGGTTCTTCTATCTCGCTTGGTTGGACTTTTGTGGTAGCGACCGTGGCACTGGGTTCAGCATCGATAATCTGTTTCCCTCCTTCTGGATTTGATTCAGAGTTAGAATTGATCTCTAACTCAGAAGCCTTCAACTCATCCATGAGTGACTGCTTGGAGTGGCATTC
This sequence comes from Picea sitchensis, assembly GCA_010110895.2. Classification (NCBI taxonomy): domain Eukaryota; kingdom Viridiplantae; phylum Streptophyta; class Pinopsida; order Pinales; family Pinaceae; genus Picea; species Picea sitchensis. The sequence goes on from SNQJ01S0114987.1 coordinate 7,246, forward strand.
TTTGGTGTTGTGCCAAGGGATTTTATGGTATTCACACCATCTTCCCGTGTCCTTCTTCGACTTCTCATTACCCTTCTTGTGTTGTTGATCCAGGTGGATATCGGTGGCCACCCACCTTTTCCAAATGGCTCAAAACGGATTTCTGGCAATTTTGGCAATTTACTATTTTTAACAGTTTTTCGGGTCCTGAACTTCTGGAGCCGTTTTGAGGCCCTAAACGACATTTTTTGGGGTATGTTGCGGTTGCAAAATTTCATCATGAAAATATCTGGCATGGAAATATCTTTCTGGGCATTCAAGAAGCTGCACACTATGAGGGATGGTTTGTTTTTAAACTATCTTTTATGGGAAGTGAGCTACAATTTAGAGAGATTGATCCAACTCAGCCTCCTTCATACAAGGTTACCGGTGATTATTTTGGTGACTTATGTGTACCAGAAGATGAGTTGATTCTAGCTATGCAAGGATCCCCTTTCTACAGATGTTTCAGCGAGCTTCCACCCTTTTCATCCGATCACAGCTCTCCTCCCAGCAGTCACTTTGGTTATGATAGTGACGCCTCTTTTGATTATGTAGTTGAATATAATATAATAAATAGAATGGAAGCATGATGGGCCTAGTGGTCCTACTTTGTAATAAAGTTATTCCTTTCATGTCTATCGGGCCGAAAGTGGTGTCTCGACAGTTCTGTGGGTTCCTGTAGAACTCCACAGTGTAATCATGTGAGTTGGAATAATTATTTTAGTTAGTGTCATTCCGTAAAAGTTGGTATGGGTCCCCATATGTCCGAGCCTTCAAGGGACGAGATAACAGCTGTAGTCCACAGCTTCCCCATCCACTTCATGGAATCTTTTGTTACCGGAAGTTGCCAGTTTGTGTCTACCGGCAACTTGCTCAAAGTTGTATAAATAAGAATCCACCCCTCTCATTACACTCATTCAGTTCGAGAGAGAGTCTAGTATGAGTCTTAGAGTCTGTCTATAAGTCGAGCAATGTGTATCCTCTTCACTATCACTCGCCTTCGGGATCTTATGATTTATGAATGAAAAACACTGATCTCAAGTGTATGATCCTAGCGCTCTAGTGTATCTCTGAAAATTTGGTATCAGAGCCATAAGTGTTGTGTCAAGCTAGTTTCTGCCTGAGCAGTCGGCCAGGAGCCTGTCTAATCTTCTTACGGGAAGACATAAGACTAAATGCCCTGCTTTTCTGTGCAGTCATAGCTTATAGTGTGTTTCATGCCTTCTGCATGATGTTATGTAATATGCATGCCTCCTGCATGTTGTTGTATTTGTGAGATCGGTTAAATAATACAAAGAAGATTGTTGTGAAGTGATTCTACTTTGGAACGATCCTTGTGTCTGAAGTATATGATTGTGAGAAGTGAAAATATCCAGTATTAAGTGAAGTGATCCTCTTGACAGTGGTCTCCAGCTGTTGTTGTAGGACAGTAAGTCAGTCGTTGTTGCCGAAGGTAGGCGTGGAGTGCTGCATAGTCCTTTTTCCATTATAAGTTGATCTTACCGCTTAATATATTTGCTTACCTGCAATACTCTAAGTATACTGTCAGAAGTTGCAGTAGTTACAAATGGATTCACAGAAGAAGAGTTCTTCTTATGATTTATCTGCTGATGTAAAATACAAACCCTCTAAATGGTATACTCATTTCTTGAGTCAGTCATCTTCTTCTTCGTCTAAATCTTTATATAATACTCGTTTTCTTGCTCAAGAATATGAACCAGATGTTAACTGGTGCATGCCAGAGATTGAGCCTGCAAAGATATATGATCTCCCTATATTCAAGTTCCGTGCTACTACTCTTATTAGATATTGTTCTAATAATGTTCCACTCTCTCTTGGTAAATCTGTCTATCAAATTCCTTTGATCCAACAAGCCGACATAGATTGGGGTTTAGAAAATGGTTATAAGTATGTTCATCTTGGACTAATACAGTTTGGAATAAATCCTTTGGTCAGACCTGGTCTAGATACTTCCGTTTTAACTTACATAATTGATTCTAGACATAATACCTTCTCTGACGCTCTTATATCTGGATTCCAAGCTCCATTACATAATGGCCCTGTTTGGTCATCCACACTGCCAAGATATCAAGTCTCCCTCTCTGACCCCTACATCAATACTCTTCTGCAAGCCTATGTACAGTTTTTCGGCTTTGACATGGCTAAAGCCTCTGAAATTGCCCAGCTTTATACAACCATCTGCCTTCGCTTTGTCTCTACTACCATGCCTGCTTTAAATCCTAAAATTTTGAAGCGCGCTACTAACGAAAGTGTGGTGGTTGGTCCCGGCAATGTTTCTCCCCTCACTCTTGGTTTTGCTAAACTAACTGAAATAGAAGAATGGTCTACAGACTATCAGCCTATTTCTTCCCAAATCCCACCTCCAATGCCTCGAGAACTCAAATTCGAGACTAATGCTCTAGGAAGAAATGTTCTAAAAATAGGAAGATCTCAAAGTACCAGAATACAATATTTGGATAGACAAATGTCTTCCTTATCAGCAGGTACTTCTAATTCTTTTCCTAGACAATCCACTGCCAGACATTCATCTTCACCTTCTTTTAGCAAGTCTCCTGTATATAAACCTATACCAGGTAATTCTAAATTAGATGATAATTTACTAACCCATCAAAAAGGTTCTAAAAATTGCTATTACTGTAAAAGGCAATTCCCTGTACAAGAACCCTCTTCTGATTCTCCTGTAAATACAGACTTATCTCATATCACATCTGCTCCTAAAACTTTCAGAACATACCATTCTAAAAAGGAACATAATGGCCAACATCCTAACTGTTCTGAATGTCAAGATTTGGCTATCCCTATGATTAAAATGATGAATGCCCCTTTGCCAAGAAGTGGTAGGGATAAAAATCCTAAACTACCATATAGAAATCTAGGACCGGGAAATCATGTTCCCAAATTCCAGAATGATATGGTAGCTGATTTAGACTTTATCAAATATAGGAAAGCAGATGTTGACCCTCCTCAAGATATAGTAAGACTTCAGAATTATGCAAACTACCAGTCTGTATGGCTTGCACAGAACATAGATGATATAGCGCAAGACTTGGTTCAAACCAAGATTCACCTCAATGGTTTGCATGCTGAGATTGATTCTTTAGAATCTAATCAAGACCAGATGAAGTCTCAACTTGAGAAGATTCTTGAAAAAATAGAAATAATTCAGACTGCAGTCTTTAGTCTGAAAGATTCTTATGAGGAAGAAGTGAATCCTTCCTCCCCAATTTTAATTGAAGATATTGAAGGAGATGCCTCTTTCAAATGGTTTGGTTCTTCTAGTCCTAAAGAAGAACATAAACAACTAACTCTTAAACAGCTAGCAGCTGAAGTGCCAAATCCTACTTTAGCCAGGATTGCTGAAGTATTAGAAATTGCTGTAAATAAAATAGAGTTAGTTAAAACTCAATCTTTTGAATTAGAAGATGAAATCAGACAAGCCTCTCAAAGAAGAATTGTTATAGTTCCTTTTCTTAAAGTCATTGATGGAGAAGAAGGAAATTCTGCTAATATTGATCCTTCTCAAGCACAGAGATCTTCAAGAGAAGAAGGAGAACCCTCAACAGGTCCTTCATATCAATCTGCTTGGGAAAAATGGTGTAATGCAAAGTATGGTACTTCCAAGAAAGCCCCTCAAGACCATGATCATCCTACACTATCCACCTCTAACATAGAGAGTGCACCTATCTCAGATCTTAACTGTAAATCCAAAACTGAGATAATGATGGTTATACAGAAATGGCAAGCCTGGGCTAAAAACCAGAAAATGTTATTTAAAGATAAAGTGGCTTGGAGTGATCTAGATTTAAGATTGACTTGGGGATTTACTGGAAATCTAGGAATCTGGTGGGAAAGAGTTACTCCCAAAAGCAAGCTCAGAATACTTAATCATGAGAGACCAATTGATGAGCTAGTAAAAGCTGTTATTCATGAATTCTATGGTGATATCAAATTAGATACAAATCATTTTGCAGATCTGTATATGAATCAACAGCTATGTCATATTTCCCAGCTTCCTAAGTTCTTTTGTACCATGCCAGATCTCCTTTACAAGGTACCAAATCCAGAAAACATAGCTTATCTCTGAAAATTTGGTATCAGATAGCTTATCTCTGAAAATTGCAAAATTTCATCATGAAATTTTGTCACAAATGTTGTATTCCTCAGATAGATCTTTCCAATGGGCTATCATACGCCTAAAACGGAGATCGCATGCAAAAGTTACGACCCCGGGAAGTTGATGTACCAACTTACCCAAACGGGGCCCACATGGCTTTTAGCGCTTCATCTCCCAGGGTTAGGTTTTTGGATGTCTAAGACTTTTGGCATTCTCGTTTATTGTAAAAGGGCCTTCAGAGCCTCATTGTAACCATCTTCTTTCGAATGCGAGTAGCCGTCACATCTCTTCTCAGAGATAAGCTACCACCATTCTAGCGAGTCTTTCACTCTGTATTTTACAGTCTCTGTACATTTATTTCATTAATAGAAATCGTGTATTACTATATATCTGTGACTCTTGTTATTTTCACTATATCTTTGTTATATTGTTGTCTCTCTTGCAATATCTCTATGCATTTCTTTATTATATCTCCGCTCTCATTTCGTGCCGAAAATAATTCGGATCAGTTGTGTCTTGGACTGGTTGTCCTAAGAGTGACCATCTTTTCTCTGTCCCTTGTTGTGTGGGTTGGGGCTGCTTTTTCCCTGCTTCAGATGTGAGGAGTTTGCAGATCTAAACTCTCGCCTCTTCTCCTTAATTTATGCTCGATATTGACAACATATCTATAAGTCGTACCTAATTATGTAATGTCTAGAAACTCCATTTATGTTTGAATGTATCTGTGCAAACAACCTGGGTATTTGAGAACCAAATGTCACTCAGAGTCTTTGATACCCAATTTCGTGCGCAGGGTATAGAAAATATTGGTGAAATCTGGTACTGTCTGGTCCCTTTCCTGACGCAGGGTGGTCCATCTAGTGTATTGGACCTCGTAGCTTCCAACAGGGTAGTATTATTCTTTAATGGCATCTCGAAAGGAATCCCATGTAGGGGAAACCACAAATATTGTAGATTCATCTATGGCCCTTTGTTCATAGTAAGTATCCCACTAGTCCTTAACATAGGGGACGACCTTGAGGAGTGCAAAAGTAATATTTTCCCTATCGAAAAAATTGTGGACCGAAATATACCCTTCGAGCAGATTCAACCATTTATCTACAACATATGCATCTATCGGTCCTTCAACTAATGGAATAACAAAATTTACTTGTACCTTGAAGGGGGTTTCATGGTCGCTTGATGAAGATGCTTCTCCTATGGGAAGCCACTGAAGGATCTATGCAAAGGTGTCCATCATTTCCTTCCTTTTTCACGCAAGGGATTCCTCGAGCAACATTTTAAAAGGATCTCATGCTCCATCATCTTTATTTTCGTCCCCCATGGGTCGTTGTCAGGCTTGGTTTGGGCGATCTTGCAAAGGCTTGACTGGTTCGAGTCCCAATTTATTGTACCCAGATCTTATTGGGGACATGCACGAAGAAAAATAAATGAAGAGAAGACAACACTGGTACCATTCATCCCGATTTAGGAGTGGAACGAACTGATTAAAAAACTGAATGCAATAAACACAGAGATATAGAGAACAACATAGATATCTAGTGAACAATATATTCTATTGAATAAATGAAATGGGCTGAAACTGTAAAACTGCAGAACTAAAACAACTTGCTCGAATGGTGGTAGTTATCTCTGAGAAGAGATGTGGATGCTACGTGCATCCATCTGAGAATAATGATTACAATGAGGCTCCAAAGGAATTTTTAACATTAATCATGAATTCCAAAACCCTAGACATCCAAAAACCTAACCCTAGGAGGTGAAACGCCAAAAGTCATGTGGGCCTCGATGGGTAAGTTGATACCTCAACTTCTCGGGGTCGTAACTTTTGCATACGACATCCGTTTTAGGCGCATGATAGCCCATTGGAAAGGTCTTTTCGAGAAATACACATTACACCATCAAAATTGAATCAATCTATATTTTTACTGTGGAAAGCCAAAAAAACATTGTTTAGGGCCCCAAAACAGCCCTAGAAGTACATAAAGATGTGTTGACATGAAAACATCCAAAATAAGCCAATTGGATTAGGTGGGAGGACAATAGCCTCCACCCGAAATATGTGTAGGGATTCAAACAGCCCCAGAAGTGTAGAACCCACAATTACAAAGAAGTACAAAATAATGTGTTGAACTAAAAACTGTCAAGAGGAGCCAGTTGGAATAGGTGGGTGGCCACCAATATCCACCTGGATTACTAGGCCTCAGGAGGATTGGTGTGATATCTATAGATAGTGGGGCCATGTACCACCCCATTTTCCAAATCTGGAGAAATATCAAAAGATGCATCATACTTCGTACTAATAATTTTGTAAGTCTGTGGGACATCATGTCAATAACTATCAGTCACTCCAATTGATGCAATACAATACCTGCAATGCATTTCAGTTATAAGAAGAATAGAAGAGTGGTGATCATGGCAGTGCGGAGAGAGGTGGATATCAAGGAGGTCCCAGAGATGGATATGGGAATGGACATGGCTGAGGATATGGAGGGGAAGGTAGGCCACCCACTTGTTTCAACTGTGGAGAGATTGGTCATGTATCAAGGTTTTGTACCAAACTATGTTCTCTTTGTGGGTACTATTACAACACCAAGCATGCCACATAAGATTGTCTCGACTTATCGAAGAAGCGAGAAGAAAAGAAGACGGATTGCAATATGGTCCATATAGAGCCACACAGAAATAAGAAGAAGAATGAGGAGGTTGATGTCTAGGTAGTCACTTGATGAAGAGAAAATATAGGAATGGAATTCAAGTATGGAGAAATCTCAAGTCAAAGGCTAGAGAGGAAGATCAGAAGGGTAGCGCGGCCCCCTCCTACATTTGATGCTACACAACAAAAGCGGTTTCTACATGACGTGCAAAAGGCCATCGAAGAATAAAAGATGTGAGACAATTTGCAGTGTGTGACTCAAAGGTTACTTGAGGAGGCCCAGATTTGTAAATTTCAATGTGTGACACATAGGTTGCTAGAAGAGGCTTGTACCCATGAATAATTATAGCACATGATGTAGCGATCATTGGAGGAATCTCGCATGCATGACGAAATACAGCGAGAGACACAAAGATCCTTGGAGGAATCATGTAGAGAAGAAGAGTTGTGACACATCGAGTAAAGAGTGATTGAGGAATATTTCCTTGAGGACTTGATGCACACAATGCACGAAGAATCATTATGTGACTTGGGTCTGAGACAGAGACTGAAGACCAAGTAAGTAATTTATTATGTTTTTGTTTGATATTGATAAATGATCCTGATTCCACAAGGAAGTTGACACAAATTTTAGATACCTACATGGGGGAACAAGGGATCGAGAAGACCATTTCATCACCCCCTACCAAAAAGATATATGTGTCATATTAGTAAGCAGAAGGGCACATGAATCAAGTTCAACATGACAGCGGAGCTTGGTGTGTATGACATGGATGGAGTCATGTTGGATCTCGGTTCTGATGTAAATATCATGCCAAAGAAGTCATGGGAGTTTATGGGAAAGTCGAGTCTCATCTGGTTTCCCATCTAGCTTCGATTGGAAAACAAATACAGGATATACCCTATAGTCCAACTGGAGAAAGATGAGGTGGATATAGAAGGGGTGAATATGAAGGAGGACTTTGAAGATATAGAGATTATGGATGAATTTGATCCTGACATTGAACTACTTAGCATCTATTGGGCCTTTGACAACAATGCAGTGTTGAATTTGAAAAAGAGGAAGATACCATTTGAAACAGACAGCCTACGTGTGATTGCACCTATAGATCCTAATGAAGGGGATAAATACAATGAGCAAGTGCATGAGGATGCATGGATCTCTATAATTTAAAATATTTATAAGATCACCAAGCACAGGGAAGACTATATCAACCCCACCACAGATGGAGAATTAAGTTGGTGAAGCATGAAGTCATATGACATATATTCTGTAGATGCCATGGAGAGGTGGCAGCAGAAATTGTATGAAGTTTCAACAAGGAGATGTGTGCATATCATTGTCTAAGTGCACGAGGATGAGTTTGGATCCTACTGATACGATGGGTAGGATCTGGTGGATGTGTTTATTTCCTGGATGCAGCACATCCCTGAACACCATCGAGTTCACTCCCTTAATACAGTACTAATCATAATATATGTGTAGAATTTGAGAACCTTATCTTGAATGGGTAGCATCTGAAGCATCCATGCGAGAAATATTTAGATTGGGTATAGATATCCATTGGTACATATGTTCCTTTGAATGGAGGTGGATAGCCAAGCACCTGCATGGGACGCACAGTTGATGCCTAAAGGACTTGCACATGATGACCAGAAATAACTTGATTCCCCTGATCCCTTAGTTTTTGATGGAGCACGTAAAGGAATAGTGTGCACAAAGGATGGATCTCACTCCACTGTACATGGAAAAAGAAAAAATGTATGTTTGTCCAATCACAATTGACCACATTGAGAAAACAGACAAATCCCACCAGAACAAAGGAATAGGGGGTAGTCAATGGATGCCATTGGATCCAGAAATGTTGAGCTCGGTCTCTAAGTGGAAAAAATAGATCGGGTGGATATGTGTGAAGAGGATTTGCAGCCCACGAAGGGTCATTGTGATTAATTAACCAAGGATGAACTTCTCCAGGGATGCTTTAGAAATCATGTGTGGCGCTCTCAGAGAGTAAGACTGGTGCATGTACAAAGATGTCCCTATCACCATCAAAGTTCTACGGTCCTAGTCTTTTTACGCATTAAGACGGTGAAATGTTTGTTATACGATACCTAAGGGAGAGGATATTAAGGTGATAATCAGCAGTAAATCTTAAAATCCCATATGGATATTATGCATGTTTGGTGGTAAAGTTAGTAGACATGCACTTTTCATACAAAGGGATGAGATGTCTCACAAATCGAAAATGTCGACGAAGGTGTCTCATAAAACTCTTAATCATTTATGACCCGGAATGACAGTCGAGATTGTATAAAGCTGAATGTTGTGGAGGAGATTGATTATTATTGTACGTCACTCTAAGTTCTTGATGACCCCCTCCAAGCATCCTAATTGTACCACTATACCTTCTCGGCAAACTTCCTTCTTCCAAATCAATGTTTGGCCAACTAAGTGTTGACATTCCTATTTCTATAAGAAAGGGTCTACAATTTTGGTCTGGAGGAACAGTAGCAACGAAAACAAGAAGAAATATAGTCTCTTTTCTCCAGTGTTATCGATCAGCAGAAACCATAAAAAATGATAACAATGGCTTCATCTAGCAGACCACGGGGCCAAAATAGATCCAGTATTTATCAAGACCGACATGTGTCAGTGTCGTCTATTGCAACATTCATTCCATGAGGCAGTTGGCTTAAGGATGGGACAAGTAATAGTGGTGGGGGCTTGTTGGCACCCAAAGTTGTGGGTTAATATCGTGAACATGCAAAAACGAAATTGTATGTGCTCATTCAAATTTTACACGCAAATGCATGATGATTGACAAGGAGCGCGTGCTAGATCCTATTTTGATATTTGTGTGTCGAATCCCATTTTTATATTTGTGTGTCATTTCGAGTTCTATCAATGTGCGTCGGAAACCAAGAAGTTGCATGCCAGAATCAAGAAAACAATCTTCGGGAAATCTCCCTGAATGATTATTTCCAATAGCATGAGGATACGTGGAGTAGCCAAAAGATGAGTTGAAAAGGTAGTTAAGATTTCTCTAATTCTAGAAAGGCTACGTGGAATGCATGCAAGGGACAAAATTGTGTGATATTGTTAGTCAGTAGAGTGATTGGAGTAGAGTTGAGAGAGACAGAGCTCTAGAGTTGAGAAGGATATAAAAGGAAGCAAGGATAACAAAGAAAAGGTTGTTGATTCATAGAGTTACTCTCTCGATTGATTCATTGGGTCATTGTTTGTTGTTCATAGCTAAATAAATCACTCTCAACCTCTATAGTATTGTAATGTCTTCAATTGTAGTATGAGTCTGTCATAGGTGAAATGTCTGAAAGGATGTGCATGGCGCGATGTATTGAAAATATAGAGAATTATATAAAGAAATATGAGACTTTGTTGCTATCAAATATGATTTACTTAATGTATTCATGTGCATGATGGAATGAGAATGATAATAAAGTTGCAGTGATTTTGATCTATCATGTGTTACTCATGTGGTATTTGGATGTGTGTGTGTATTGTTTTTGCATATTAATAATAGTAAGTTGTCAATTATGTAATGTATGAATATCAACCTAGATGGATCTATGCATTATCCCTTCATCCTCGACACATGACCAGATAGTCTTTGTGATCCTCATAGCATCTCAGGTGATACCTTCTTCAGCCTTGGCTGAGGATTGATATGTCGATCCTTGGTCAACTCTAGACGAACCTGGGGTCCTAACCCCCCAACGTTAAGAAGGACACGGGAAAAGTGTGAAATGACCCAATAAAGAACAATACCTTCATTCTATATGAGAAGGACAACAATAAGTACAACCATGTTAATATAAATGCACCATCCTTTTATAAGCATTTCTCAATTTATTCGATATAGATGCCAAAAATATAGGATAAATGGGACACCGAGTTACTTAAAACAATATTACAATCAATGTCCATTAATCATTCATCACTACTTTTCATCTTAGCAATAATTATTTCTAAGAAAACAAATGTTATTACAATTTATTCCAAGGAAAACCTCATCTAGAAATGCAAGAGATGATTTTTCGTGTTTATGGATGGCATCCCTAATAAACCTATTGGTATAAACTAGTGTGTCTCACTTAGGGGGATTCAAATTGAATATCTATCAACAAGGAACTAGTCAAATTCCCAACAACATCACTAACACATAGTTTATCTAATCATGTGACATATGCATTGCCCAAGTACCTCCAAAATTTCACATTTTGTGTGAATACTAAATTTCAAATACTAACTAATCATTCAAGAAGCATGACACCAAAAAATGAAATAATCAAGAAACATGCATAAATACAAAATAATGGTTTATCATTCCATGCACAACATTAATACCAAACATGCACATTCTAAACTCAACATATTGTTAATAAATACAAAGTGGAAATACATGCATATAACAGAAAACACAGAGAGAAAATAACACTTATCTTCACAAAATATTCACATTGATTGGCTACATATGTCGGATGTTCAACCCAACCTTAGGCTATGTTGGACATAAACTCTCTACAACAGGCCAATCCACAAGGATAGATCCTAGGCCAACTCTAATGCACACACTAATCAACTCTAAGCTCTCACAGTTCTCTCAACCAAACAACAAATCACAAATTGTCGGCTCTCTTTCCCCTTTCAGCCTGCACAACCCAAATAAATGAACCCCCTTCTCTACAATGCAATCCCTCGGGTTGTTCCACTTCTTTTCTAGGGATCTAGTGCTATTGGTCAACAAATCTCAATACTAGAAACTCCAAGAATTCTTAGTTGTGGGAATTTATTTCACAATTACCATCATTCTCCTACACACGTGAATCAACTCCTTGATGGAATAACCAATAGTTACTTATATCCAACTAGCAATGGCTCTATACCCCCAACAATTTGTTTTCCATACCCAAAACCATGAACAACAGTGAGCTAGAATGAATGAGGAACCCCCCAACAACCAAAAACAGTTTTATATAATTACATGCAATATTGCAGCATGTGGCCTCCCTAAGAAGCTCAACTAACCACTTTTCCCAACTAAATCCAAGATGGGTGGATAAAATATAAAAATAATAAAAAGGCTTAGCCCCTTTATCCCCCTCTCTTGTGGAATCATATCCCCCTATAAATGTGTCCTTGTCCATCTTGCATTCAGTGATGCATTTTTGTTATTAATATTAATATTACATTGTTAGTCTCTCTGGTCTTTCAACTTTACAAGCACTCTCGTCTTTCATCAAATATACACAAATACATTGGGGTACTACAAACCCCTTCTTTAAAAGGGAAAAAAAAACTTTGCATGATGCCACCCTCTTCCTGGAATACTTGGATGGAGGGTGGCTCAATTGTTAACCACAGTAGTGGTTTGAATGGAGGTTGGCTCAAGTGTTAAGCACAATAGTGGTTGGTAACATCAAGGGACTTGATCGTATTTGATCATGTATTGTCTTGGGCATATGGTTCAATCAATTGAGCTAACCCTTGGAGCCAGAATATAGTTTATCTATATATTCCTTGACTTATGGAACTACCCTTTGGATAAGAAACCGCAACCACGAGAATATAAGCTCAAAATCACCCTCCCAGATCACATCCACCTAGGCCACACCAACACTTAGCATGAATATATTTTTAGGTGTCTCCTCTAGACTACAACAAGTTTCAAACCTAGTTCACCTTATAAAAGAAACCATTGGAAACCAATCACACTAGTGAGATTTAACAATTTAAGTAAAAATTATTATCAAACAAATATTTAAGTATATTATTATATAATATAATTCAACCTTCTTCTCTTTGTTAAATTTTCCATAAAATCTTCAAGAAAAATAGTGTAATTACTATTATTTATCAACATTTAAAACCAAAAAGAAGTTCATCATCAAAATGGAAAAGGTTATAATGATGAACCCAACTTTGAGTTTGGGTTTGAAATGTGACAAAATTTTAAAACCAAAAGGGGAGTTCATCATCAAAATGGAAAAGGTCATAATGATGAACCTAACTTTGGGTTTGGGTTTGAATCAGGGGCCATTTATATTTGGTTGTGGAAAATAGTGCTAGTTCCGTTTGAATTTTGTTGATGTTTAACAGATATTGCGCTGTTCAGAACGGTACTTAACAGATATTGTGCCCTTCATAAGGGTGCTTTGTCAGTTTACTCTTTGGAATATGGTAAATATTATGCAAAGATCCAGTAAATATTATGTTATGCATCTTTGTGGAAACTTTTTATTTATTTATTTATTTATTTTTATTTTTTTTTTAAACATTTCTCTTGTGCTCAAAAATTGTTGTTGGATTTTGTATAGATTATGTTGTAGAAACTTTGAAGTTTAAAAGCATATTTTTCTTGAATCTTTGTGAGATTAGTATTTTCATTATGGCGTTCAATGTATTTATGTATTTTTCTTTTTTATGATAACAAAGTTGAATTTAGTAATTATCTATGTAATTTTTATTTTGATAACAAAAATTTTTCTTGTGCTCAAAAATTGTTGTTGGATTTTGTATAGATTATGTTGTAGAAACTTTGAATTATTAAATCTTAAAAGCATATTTTTTTGAATCTTTGTGAGATTAGTATTTTCATTATGGCGTTCAATATATTTATGTATTTTTTTTTTAATGATAACAAAGTTAAATTTAATAATTATCTATGTATTTTTTTTATTTTGATAACAAAAATTTAGTAATTATCCTTGAAATTGTAATGGTTTTACAAGTTTAGGTGCTTTTTTAGTTGGAGAAATATATGATAATTTTGACCAGACTTTTCGGTGGAGTAGTGCATCAATCTCCATTCTCGAGTGGCATGTGACAGTAAATTCTTCGTAGAATTCCTTTCTCCTGGTCTCTTGCTGTTGTAAACTTATAAATTACATGTAATATCAATGTTGATGTAAGTTATAAATTACATGTAATATTCATGGTTTTATTAGATTCATATAACAATAATAATTTAGTTTTAAGGTGTTAAGATAGACATTAAATTGATGTATGATATTTCTTGTTTTCTAGATAAGAAATCTTCTCAACTTAATTATTTGATTGCTAAATTCTATGGAGATATACATACCCTATATTATAATTATTTATAAAAATATAAAAAAATTCTATAATAAAAACCAAAAATAAAATAAAATTTATTTATTCTTTTTTACTATTTATCTTTATCTTTATAATCAAAGTTATAATCTTCCCAACAAAAAAATTGTTTATATCACTAGTTTAGAATTTTTAATTTTTATGTTGTGTGCATGGCATCGTTTTTCTGTCTCATCATTTCCATTTGTGATTTTCTCATTCCCAGGTTTAAATAACACCAAACAAACGATGAGCATAAATTAATAGCTATTTAGAAAGGAGAGTAAGGGTAATGGAATCCATAATTTTGTTTCAAATAATCTAAAGTTATAAACGATGAGCATAAATTAATAGCTATTTAGAAAGGAGAGTAAGGGTAATGGAATCCATAATTTTGTTTCAAATAATCTAAAGTTATAGTATTAAATATGATTTAATAACATTCCAATCGGTCTTGCTATGAATATTTTGTTATACATTCTTAAAAGGTTGGTTGTATAATTTATTAGTAAAATACTTTTTTGATTTGTAAATATTCAAAATAATATTTTTTAATTGTTCAAAAATATAATCACTATTATACATTCTTAAAAGGTTGGTTGTATAATTTATTAGTAAAAATATTTTTTTATTTGTAAATATTCAAAATAATGTTTTTTAATTGTTAAAAACACAATCACTATTGATTGTGAATATTGTTGATTTAGCCAAACCTATGCTTATATATCAATATCCAATGTAATTTAAATATTATGAAGCCATAAACATCTTAATTATAATGCATTCTCTCCCTGTAAAGTAATCTACACTACAATTTAGGTATTGTGAAACCATCAAATATCCTAGTTATAATGCCCCTCTTTTTCGTGCCAGTCTCTTCTAACATTCTATGTATCTAGTGCATATACAAATTTTAACGAATTGTCACTTTTTTTTATTTCCATTAACGTAATGGATGTCCCCGGGATTCTAAATCCATGAACTTTTCCGAGGCTTCATAGGACATCTATGGTATTGAGTACAAAATCTAGGACAAGAAAATTTTGAAGTTTATTTTAAGAAGGTATGTGGTGTCATTTTATATGATTCTGTCACTAGTACCGTTTCAAATTTCATGTTATCTTATAACTTTTGATTATGTTTTTATTATTATAACTAAAAATATTTTTTTGGGGATGATGAGATTTATTCCAAGTTTATTTGGTCATCCTCGTAGTATCCCAAACAAGTCAATCTCTGCAACTATTCTAGGTGGTTTGGTTAATTTCAAAAACAAACTGAATCCTCTTACAATTAGCTTTATTCTATCAAAAACCAACGGAATCCTCTTACAATTAGCTTTATTCTATCAAAAACCAACTAAATCATTGATGTAATTCAACTTGAATGTCAAAACCAGCAGCATTCCAAGAGATAATTATGATTATGTCAGCATTTTCCTACTGGAATCATTGTTTAAATCCACAAAATCATGGCTCCTTTTGATCCAAGAGACTCAAAAGTCTATAAGGACAAAAACAAATGAGTTTGCTACTAAAATGAAGTAGAACATGATGTCCATGTCTTAGATGCACAATGAAAAAGTCTGCAACAAAAATTGGGAGGCTAGATGTAGTGACAACACCAACAAAACAAGCTCCTAGCATAGTAGTTAGCTATACAAAGACAACAACAAATTATTTTACCTCTAAAATGAAGTAGAACATGATGTCCATGTCTCAAAATATGATGGATGCACATTGACAGCATCTGCAACAAAGCCTACAGCGTAGTTAAACATAACCTCTTATTTTCTCATTGCCCAACAATATTTCTAGTTAGACACAAAAATCTTGTCCTAAAATTGGACAGATCTCTCCATGGGAATAAGTTGGGCTCTTGATTTTGTTGTCTTAATCCAAGTTGATCCAATATATGAGCTAAATAGGCAATTGGTGAACAATGTGCACAGGGAAGAGGAAGCCCTCAACTCGTGCAGATGCATATTAAGACACTGGCATCCACAAACTAGTAGCCTATCAACACCTTAGACGATTTCAAGGATACCATCATCAAATGATTTTACACATTAAGGTGCAAGGATGCTATACAAGAGTTTCCCTAAAATTTTCACAAATTTCTTAAAATTCTAATTCTAGACTTTGTTATATTTCCAACATATTTTCATAAATTTGGTATATTAACAAGTTCCCTAGAATGTATATCACTTTTAGAGAGTTTTAATGTGAAACCTTGACAAATTTTCTATATTTTCCATAAAATTACAATAATAGAAGGTTTCTTTAAAATTTCACCGAGTTTTAATGTGAAACCTTGACAAATTTCCTATATTTTTCATAAAATTACAATAATAGAAAGTTTCCTTAAAATTTCGCCAAATTTCTAAGACCTTGATTACAGATTTTACTATATATATCCAGATTTTGCTATATATCCTATTTCAGAATCAACAACTTCCCTAAAATATTTATCGCTTTCTTGAGACTTTGATGCCATAACACATCACATTTTCCATAAATTAACAGTAAACAATGTAAATTTTATTGTGCATTCATCAAGCTACAAATAATTCTGCTCAAAAAATAATCTGCAACTGTTATTTCGTCAAAGATATTGCGTTGAAATCATAGAGCAAAAATACTTACCCACCGAGTCCCATGGAGATGACACCGCGACTTCAATGAGGCCAGCGGTGAGAATAATGGAGGAAGACAATGGATCTTTTATTGGCCTTCCAACAACGTGTGGCTGCCACACACATGTACGTCTCTTTTGAATGCAAGGGCCGTCACCAAATCACCACCACCACCAGTATGGAATATTGCATGAGACATTGACGTCTGCTTGGAAGACCACACTTAAGGGGTAGGTCCCATTGGTTATTCGACTTTCTATTAGTATTATCCTGGTTTAAATATTTACTTTTTAATTTTTTTTGTTAGCATGGTTAAATATTTTATTTTTTATTTTTCTGTCA
>SNQJ01S0114989.1:0-28118 GCA_010110895.2 Picea sitchensis
ACCATTGTGCTTTCTCTCGAATGCATTTCTTGTTTCACTAGTGCTTTCCTCTTCTTACTGAAAAAATAATCAGAGGAAGGTATCTCTTCTCTAGAGATTGGAGTGAGGTCACTTACATATATAACTTCTAGATGAGGAGTCCCCAAATGTTGACTGTAAAGGAGTCAATGATGTAATAGGGTTGCCCAACTCTATAGATTGGGTTTCTCCTGTTGTTTTGGGAATATCAATAGGAATAGTCGATGATGAAGGTGGAATCGTTTGACTCAACTTTGGAGGTGTCTCGATCTCAAACTCTGTTCCCGACCTTGGGTGCTCTTTTTTGTGAATCCTCTGTTTTTTGTGAAGACGCTTTAGTCTTCTTTGGATTTTCTTCTACAGTCTTCTCGTCAGAAGGCTTTGAGTTGAAACCTGGGGGTATGATTTCCTGTTCTGGAGGAGAGGTTACCATTTCTCCCTATAGTATCTTTGGAAAACCACTTCATCTGTGCTTCTGGAAAGTCAAAAATCTGGTCTGTAGGTCGGGTGGTAACACCCAGACTCTGTCTAATATCTCCTCATAGGTTTTGGCTCCTTTGAATATGTCGTCACAGGGGGAATCTTCATGCTCATATGTTTTCATATTGCAATGAGCAACATGATTTCCCACAATTTGATAAGGATCATTTCTTCTGAACTCAACATCCACCAGTTTAACTTCATCCAATGCTACAGCTTCTACTTTGGAATGGCCAAAGTTTAGTAGCGAAAACTTGCCAACCTGTAAGGGAAAGATTGGCCAGAATTTTTTTGGGGTTGCTTTTAACTCTGTACCAATGCCTCCTGTTATTATCTGGTATGCCACTTCTCTGCACACCAGTCTGTCAGTGAGAAATTTAGGGAGAGCATGAGGGGGGATTGAACATCGGAAGACTCTGACATAAGAGAAATTCTCTTCGATGAACCAACCTGCAACTTCCTTAAGGTTTCCCATGATTTGCTCTGAAATCTGAGGGGGTGCATAACCATACAAAATTTGGTGCACAGGTATCACTACGTAGTAACAGATTTCGTAAAATATATCTTAAACATTCTCCTCCCATAGTTTAGAGTGATAAACATGAATGGGTTCAGCACATGCTAGGTTCCAGCTCCAATTCATCAAGGGGAATGGAATCATGTGACATATAGCATCCATAATATATGCAGACATGTAAAAAGATACAGGTCAACCTTTCGATTTTTCCATCTGGTAATCCTTGATCTCTTTAGCTAGGTTATCTGACAGGATTTTGGCCTGGTTGAAGGTGAAACCCCCTGCTACCTCGTGTATAATTGGCACCCATTCTGTCGGGAAATGGGTAGGACTTTTCCTCCCAAACATTATACACAACATCATTGTTATATAAACCATGTATTCATTTAACAGTGTTGTGGCATAAATGCCATGGGTATCAGCTTTAAATTTCGCTGGAATTCCCCACCAATCTTTGATTATACCTGGATATGTTTGATCCAATTCTGTACACTCCTTTCTTTGAAATTCTTCTACGAATTCGGCATTAAAAATGTATTTAGAGACAGGGGACAATTTATACATTACTTGGATATGCTCTGGTCTGAATGAGTCGACGACAACCTTTTGGTGATTTAGAATGCTCCTAGTCTGAATGTCGGTTTTTTCTAAAGCCTAGCTTATCATATCATTGTATGGAATGAGTCTCGGCTGTGTGGCTATCTTATGGAGCTTAGATTTTGCTATATCCCTGATCTTATTTTCAGTATTTTCATTTTTGAAATCGTCGGGGCAATTCCTCAGCTCATACTCCAAGATATCAAAAATCTGTCTCCGGGACTTGATTGAATCCAGGGCATGTGGTGTAGTATCGGATATAACATCTCCATCCAGATTTCAGCTCTCACCGGCCTCTTCACTCTTCTTAGGCGCTTTTCTGGGTGCCATGATGTTTGTGTTAAAAATGAAAACCTGTTACAGAGAAGAAATGTGTGAGCTCTTTTGAATGTAACTCACTTCTTGTCTGAAAGTAAAAATGAAATTCGAAATAACAAACCTTTATTGACCCATAAATTGCCTTAAATTGAGCATACCAATATAGGCGATAAAAATTAAATGCTTTAATGGGGATGGTACGCCTGCAGATACGCACTTTGCGCTAAAAATATCTCTATTAATCTGTTATGAATACTACCACATATCGGCGATTTAAAACTGGGATTTCGAAAGGAATGTCTTCGTAAACTCTCGAATAGCGAAACGCAAAAAGTCACTTAATATCATTAATCATGTTTTAAAGTTAAGTTAATTACGCTTCATTGCTTAATACTTTCGGATTTCGGGCTTCGGGGTTTTTTTAGTGCGAAAGAGTGATTAGTCTTTGATTTTCCGAAAAGCGATTGATTAATGATTTGTTAAGTATGTTTAAGATTTAGTTAATCATGATTAAAAAGAGATATCATAAAAAGTGCATCGGGACTTTGAACTACTGTTTAAGTTGAGATAGCCGAAAAAGAAAATACGAAAGGTTTAGAAAACCGTTAAACGTTTTTAATTATTCCTTTTAATTCGGTTTAATTTCTTTTAAACAATACTTTCGAGACTTCGGTATCGAGACTTTGGAGTTGTTATTAAAAATCATACTTCGTGAATAGACGAACCCTGAAACCCGAAACTCTTGAAAAACTTTGACTCCATTTTAGAACTAAGGGTAGCTCCATAACCAAAGAAAACTGAGTTTTAGGTTATAAGAAGAAAAATAAACTTTGTTTCAACAGGTTCTATGTTATAAAACTTATATATACATTGACCATGAGAAATTGATTGTCAATTTCCATCCTTTTTTTTAATCATAACTGGAGGATATTTATATAAAGCAAAAGGTTGTAGCGAGGCTCACAATAATAGTACAATAAAGTATGTTTTTATCAGTCTAAAATAGGATATCAAAAAGGAAGTATAGATAGATGGATTGATGGATATATATAAAATTATTTTACATAAGGTGGACATTGAAATATTGTATTTATGACCAACATTAAAATATTTTTTTGTTATTAATATTTTTTTTAAATGTCATGTGTCAACTCCATGTTGAGGACGAATGAATTACACTTCTCCCTCTTATTGTGTTGTAGAAATCACCTTTCGATGCAATAATGTTTAATTTAATTAATATTAATGTTGAGTGATGAAATTTGGTTGATGGGACTTGAGAATGAAGACATAAAAATAGAAACTTGGTTTTTAACAGAACTTTAAAGGATGGAAGTAAGCACATCAAGACTTGACTTGAGAAGCATTTTGTAAAAGATAAGAGTATAAGAGATATACATTGAATTTGGAAAAAGGCATATGATAAAAGATAGGAAGAGTACTCTCTTTTAACATTGAGGTCGAGAAAAGATAAGTAAAACATTGTATTAAACTTGAACTTTGAGTGAAATTTGAGCTTTGGACTACAAACGAGATCTCATGTTGAAGGTTGATTTAAAATTTGACATGATCTATATATTTTTCCCTACATGCTTGAATAATGGGTTGTAAGACAAAGAGATCTTGGATGGAGACAACTTTAACATCATGTAATAACTTTTTATGTGTCTCTACAATAAATAATGCAACACATTTTTGGTCTTCATATTGAATCTAGTATCTCAAAATCTGAGAAGCTTTAAAAATGGAATAATATTTACCTTGAATTTCATAAAATATCATATAGGGAAAAAAGAAGAGCATAGTCTAAACATGCTATGATTTGGACCTTTTCTAACCATATTTTTCCGACCATTTTTGCCCAAAATCTGACTAAAATTTTAGAAGAATTGTTGGAAATGTGTATATCAATTGTTGAGATTGCAAAATCCAGGTGCAATAGAGGTTTTTGAGGGCACTGAATCCATTTATGCATTCAAAAATGCAATTTCGGTAAAGAAAATTGCAATCTCAATAGAAATTATATAATCAGATTCTGGTGAGGATTGCAATCGTATAACATTTAGACTTTTCCAAAAAGAATTGTTCTTTTGATTTAGGTTCTTTGTTATAAAACTTATATATACATTGAACATGAGAAACCGATTGGCAATTTCCATCATTTTTTTTAATCGTAACTAGAGGATATTTATATTAAGCAAAACATTGTAGCTAGGCTCACACGAATAGTACAATAAAGTCTATTTTTATCAGTCCAAAATAAGATATGTAAAAGGAACTATATGCAACATGTAAACTCCATGTTTAGAATGGAAGGAATTACACATCTCCCTCAAAGTGATTAACACACCTTTGAAATGTTTTAACCATATAGATTTTTTTTGTTTTAATTGCTTTACACACAAAAACACACATATAGTTGATACTGAAATATTTTATTTATGTCCGTTTTCCAAAAAGAATTGTTCTTTTGATTTAGGTTCTTTGTTATAAAACTTATGCAAGATGTTTCTCAGCTTAGATATAAAATGTATGCATAACGGAAATAAAATGCTAGAAATGGCGTATCAATGTAGAAATATCCATCATAATCTTCGGGCAATTGGCTACTCTAAATGATATAATTTTAAATAACAAGAAAAAGAACTTTGATTCGAAGAAATACCACGTGCCTCTTCTCGAAACCTCCAACAGCAAATGCCTTCGTTATAATAACTTCCAAGCTAGGCTCATACCCTCTTTATTTATACTAAATCTATATATTGAAAAGAATAATTTAGAGGAAGATCTTATAGAAGCTTAAGCTTCTATTAGGTCTTCTTTACATCCGCCTTTATTCTATTTCATTGAAAGGCCTTATTAATATTGACCTTTGGTTACATCCGGCCAGCCATTGATCTACCTATGTGCTGTTTAGGACCTCACATGTCCGCCTTAAAAACAACCTTGTCCCTACGCTTCGAGGTAGATGTGGGAAAACTCATTGCACGTAGTTGGTCTCAGCAGTACCGTTGGAGTCATATCTTCCGTTCCACTAGCACTTCCTTTGATGCGGTTCTTCGACGTAGGGCGACGCAGCTCACCGCCGTCCAAAACCGCTTTTGGTCAAGCCAAATGGATCCTTCTTCTACTAACTTTGAAGTTTGTTGAATTTGGCACCGGGTTCCAATCACCTCTTCAAGCATGAAACATGAAAAAACAGGATGTAGCTTCGACCGACCGGGCGTAGCTAATCGATATGCAACTTGTCCCACACGCCTGAGAACGGCGGTGGGTGGGCCATAGAATTTGGGTGCTAGCTTCGACAATGTTCTGCCTTGAGGGAAGTTTGCTTTATGGTTTCAGTCTCAGAAACACATGATCCCCATTCGCAAATTGACGTCAGAGCTTAATTTTATCTCCGCTTTGTTACTTCATTCCCTTATTTTGTGCCAAGCTTTAATCCGTTCTATTTAAGGGTACGGGCGATATCCTCTCTGACCGAAGTGTTTCGATCAACCGCCCGACCTTCTCCGAGGTACCCGGTAAGCAGGAGAGAATTGAAGGTGGATTCTGGCCATATACCGCCTAAAAGGAGTCATGTGAGTGGTTGTATGGTAGTAAGAAAAATGACCATTCGACGCAGGGTAACGCATTGATCCCACCGGTAAGTTGTTTTTCGAGGGCAGCACCTCGAGCATAAAAGTTTCAACACTTGTTGACAACTTCGTTGACCATCCGCTTAGGATGATAAGTCGAAGGAGATGCAATTGTGTGCCTTGTAGCTTAAACAATTCCTCCCAAAAATTGCTTTTGAAAGTTGGGTCTCGATCGAAACAATAGAGGTGGCATGCCATGCAACTTGAAAACCTGGTCCATGTGAAAATTTGGGCCATCGTAGATGTAGTAAATGGGTGGAGAAGAGAACAAAAATGTGAGCATACTTGGAAAGGACATCCACCACCACCATTATGACTAATTTATTCACCGATTTGGGTAAGCCGTAATGAAGTCCATAAAGATATCCTTCCAAATAGCAAGGGAATCGGAAGCTGCTGGAGGGTTCCCTCGAGATTTGATCAGCTTTCTCCCTTTGTTAGCGCTGGATTACCCCATTCAACAATGAACTTACTGGATGTCCCTGCTTCATACCATCCTAAAAGAAATATTTCACTCCGATCATATGTTTTGCAACCCTCGAAGGCTCCTCAGGGTGATGAAGTCTTCGTAAAGCACCGTGGATTTTGAGCTTGATTGTTTACTTAAATACAAGTGACCTTTAAAGAAAAAATTATTCATTGTGCCAAGAGTACCATAAAGAATATTGAGGATCATATTTCATTTTCTGGATTAGGTTGGAAATTTTGGGTTCTTGCAACCATTCATGACGAAAAACTTGGAGCCAATCTAGTACAATGAAGGAAAGAGAAAGGGATCCTTCGTCTTCATATTCTTGACGCACTGGGCCACAACATTGTCTTTTTCCCTTCTTGTAAATGATCTAACAATCATATCCAAAGAGATTAGTCACCCATTTTGTTGTTCCTGGAGGAAAGGCGCTGGTTCCGTAGCATTGAGGCTTTGATGGTTCCAGTTTTAATTTAAAGCATTTTGCCTCTAAGACATACGGATGCCACGCCAATTGGCATTTTAATCGCCAACATTTCTTTTTCATAAATGGTTTGCCCAGATTCCTTTAAGACAAATGCTTGCTGGTGAAGGCCAAAGCAGTCGAATTCTCTTGCATATGGGACACGATTCATTTCCCCGAGGTGTCACATTCCAACACAAACGCTCTTGTGAAGCCCGAAATATAACCCGGAGTGGTACATGGTCGCCTTCGCTAGTTTGAAAGCCCTCGAAATTTCATTGAGTCCAAGTGAAAGAGTTCTTTTAGAGAGTCGGAAGGGCCGCATCTTCCATAGTTCTTGAATCTAACTTATGATAATACCCCTGTAAGGCTCCAAAATCCACGCCAAGCTTTTCAGAGTCTTCTAAAAGCACTTGCATAGTTTTCAATCTTTTCGTCCGACCTCGACACCATCCTTTCCCTCCGTGATGACCCAAGTATTCTACTCGAGCACCAAAATCACATTTGGATCGTTTCAGGAAAAGCCGTGTCAGGAGAGAGTAGCTGGTGAACTTGATCCACATGAGTAAGCATTGTCCCCCTGCCTAGGTTTTGCTATATGAGACTGTTAAAACCATATAAAACGACTCGATAAAAGGGCAAAAGACATGGTTCATGTGAGGCTATGGAAGGGAGGGGGCATTACACAAACCAAAGGCATTAATTAAAAACTCATAGTGGCCCCTTTCGCGGAGTGCTTAAAGGTTGTTCCTGGGATCGTCATCCACTTTCATGTGTATCCGTGATAGCCCTGTTTAAGATCAAGTTTGCAAAGAATCACTTTACCCACGATCTAGGGAGGTCATCAATGATGTAGAATGGGAGAATGTTTCCTGATGGTTAGTTTGTTGAGAGCACTAGTCACGAAACATTCTCCAAGAACCTTCTTTCTTCAGCATCTTCATGACGACCGAGAGAGGAGTATGGGCTCAGATGGGATGGATGACCTGGAACAGAAGGAGTTCCCTGGACCATTTTTTCTCTTTTTCATTTTTTTGTGAGAAGGGGTGTTGATATGGACGGATATTGGGGGAAGGCTTCCCGGGACAAGGGAATGGAATGATCATGGGACACCCTGTGAAGGAGGGAGTCCCTGGGGAGTGAAAAGACCACCGGCTTTGATGTTTAGAAAGGAGGTCTTGGAGGTCCTACGGCACCGGGGGTGTCTATGTTACTTGTATGGCACGGAGTTGGGCAACGACACCAGAATCACCTTTTTTGAGAAACTTTTCCACGCGATGGGAACTAACGATCTCAAGTGAACCTGTGGTGATGCCTTAGAACTTACATTGGTGGCCCTCCTGGTCGAATTGTATGGTTAAGTTCTAAAAATCCAGGAGAATGGGGACCGAAGTCCTTAGCCATTCTCAAGACTCCAACACACGTCAGCAACCACCCATATCAATAGCAAACATATGGATTTGAGGTGGTAGTCACCATTTTGGAGACACATGCCAGTCACTACCACATTTCATAGGAACCACCCATTGGCAATCATGATTTGGAAATTGTTGACGCGATGGATGTAGCAATGGGTTTCGGCAATGCTACGATGAATAAAATTGGTGCTGCCACTATCAACTGAATGGTGGGACTTTTCTGTGCTTGATGTAACGGATTAGATTGAGGGTTTGGGGGCAAAGAATCCAGTGAGATCATTTAGAGAAATGGTCGGTTCTACTTCAGGAGGCCTGAGGAGGGTGTATGTCGCAGAAGTTTCTGGTGTCTCGGGCATAGGGGGAGTGTCACCATCTTCTTCCCCGGTCCTCTCAGAGATGGCCATAAAGATTTTGTTCCCTTACATTTGTGGCCCGAGAAATATTTGTCATCACAATTATAACGAAGAGGGCTCTTGAGTCGGCGTGCTCGTACCATTTCTTACATCCCCGGTCAATTTTGGATTTTTAATGGGGCGAGGGAGTAGTGGGGTCATCATTGAAGGGAAATAAAGGAAGGCTTTGGCGCTTTGAGCGAAACAAGTTGTTGTGCTTTTTAGCTTTTTGGTAGCCTCCACCCAAGTCGAGATTCAGCTTTACATGAGACATGGGTCCGACCCTCCTTTGAGGCCACCGATAAAACACTCCTCAAAAGAAAGCATCAATCATTCCCTCTGCTCGAAAAAGCCAAATGCTCAAATGCAGCAATGAAGTCTTCATCGCGGCTTCCCATTGTTTTAACTTTGTCAAACATCCCAAATAGTTGGTGTCATGTCAAAGCATTCATAAAGCTCAAAGCAACAAATTTGGTCCTTAAGCAATATGCACCTTGACGGAAGTTTTCACCACTGCCACCATTGCCAGCTGCTCTTGATCTAGATGGAGAACACCATAATCGAGTTTGGCCAAGTCATCCGTAATGTTGTAGAGAGAGAAATAATGCTCCATTTGGGTGACTCAACCAGCGGGGTCCGGAAAGCCATCAAATTTGTTACATCCACCCTAAGGCGATGTCCCTTCAAAGGGATGGGGTTGAAAGGAATGGGGAAAAAAGTCAATCTTCAGCCTTTTATGCATCGTGGAAAAGAGGCCGCATCGATAGGGACTTTGAGTTTGGTGCAGAGTGATGCAAAGACATTCAAGTTGGGTGGTCGGCTCATTAAAGCTTCTGACTCACTATTGGTAGACATTGCATCTACTACACATTTACTGATGGCTTTATGGAGGCATCACGAGGCAATAGTAGCAATCGAAGTTGTTGCACTTCTTGTTAAGTCTCAAGCAAACTGCATTGCAAGGTGTTGAAACGAGACTCTAGTTCTTGGATACATGTATGGGCCATGATGACAAGGGAAAACGAAAAGGGGCGGGTGGGACCACAAAAAAAAAAAAAAAAATGATATGGATGAATGGACAAGGGAGAAGAGATGAATCCAATGGAATAGGTCTCAAAATAATGGCAGGAAAATTCCGCACTTTTTTTTTTTTTTTTTAACAGCTGTGGTTATACTCTTGGTCCTAAGAAGTGGTACAGCTGAAATCCCCAAATTCCAACCGTGAGAGTATTTACTTCATAACCCGAATACAGATGCGAATTAAAAGATCTCACTGTCTAATTTGTTTGGTG
Source organism: Picea sitchensis (assembly GCA_010110895.2). Classification (NCBI taxonomy): domain Eukaryota; kingdom Viridiplantae; phylum Streptophyta; class Pinopsida; order Pinales; family Pinaceae; genus Picea; species Picea sitchensis. The sequence goes on from SNQJ01S0114989.1 coordinate 9,603, forward strand.
TTGTTGATTGTGTTCCCAAGGGTTAGGTGGTATTCAATGGTTTTACAGATAAGGGTTTTCCTTGGGCTATAGCTCTCTAATATACATGGTCCAATAGTAGCACTTGGCCCAATATCTAGGGCACTAACTAAGGAGGAGTAGGACCCACCGCATCTCTAGTCAGACTCACCAACTACCTCCAGTACTTCAGAGAGTATCTCCCGAGGTTGTTCTATGACACTATAAAGCAAATCAAGGCCTATATTAGGTTTATCTAAAGAGGGTTTCAAGAAATCTAGGTCGATCCGCATTACTGTGGTGTAAGTTAAGTCCGATGCGCTACCACCAAGGGGTACCAACAGGGCAAGGGTGGCCAACAGATGTGAAATTAAGTACCACGCCTTGTAGCTTCCTTCGCATAAGGAATCCTCAAATCACAGTTTATGTTTAACGATAGATCTGTTAGGCTTAAAGACGTCGGAATATCGCCTCTTACCCCTCGGAAAAAATACCCACAATTTCAGCCAAGGAAAAGTGTCACACTAATTTGCAAGATACCATTTATATAAAATTAGAGTGCGTAACATAAATAAAATGCTGTGAAATGGCGTAATAACAACAAAATATCCAGTATAATCTTAACAATACACAGAATGATATATGAAATAGAAATAGAAAAAAGCACTTTGATTCGTAAAGCACAGCTCACAGTTCTTCTAGGGGGAAACTTCCAAATGAAAGCAAATGCCTATTACTGAATTTCCAAGCTAGGGTTCTCATACCTCTACTCTTATTTATACTTAAATATGTTCATTAAGAGAAGCATCTAGAGGAAGATCCTTCTGTAGAAGCTGAAACTTCCAGTTAGGGTCTTCTTACATCCGCCTTTATTCTATTTTTATTGAAAGGCCTTATTAATATTGACCTTTATTACATCCTAATACATTGATCTACCTATAAAAGCGGGTTAGGACCTTAACAACTTTATACATAATATCGGAACATGAGAAACTGATTGGCAATTTCCATCATTTTTTTAATCGTAACTGGAGGATATTTATATTAAGAAAAACACCGTAGTTGTGGGCTCACACTTAATAGTGGGGCCAATAAAGTCTATTTTTATCAGTCCAAAATAAGATATGTAAAAGGAACTATATGCAACATGTAAACTCCATGTGTAGAATGGAAGGAATTACACATCCCCCTCAAAGTGATTAACACACCTTTGAAATGTTTTAACCATATAGATTTTTTTTGTTGTCGTAATTGTTTTCGGCACACAAAAACACACATAGTTGATATCAATTGAACATTTTGGTTTATATCCTACATTGAAATATTTTTTTGTTTATTATTATATTTTTTAAAACACATATCAATTCTATGTTAAGCACTAAAGGAAATTGACACATTTGCCTCATACTAGGATGTAAAAGGTACCTCTAGAGGGAATAAGATTTTTTTTATTTTCAATCCATTTTATACACACATATATTATTATTACATAGTTAGATATATGTTACATTATATGAAAATATATTATTTAAGGTGGATATTGGCCAGGGTTTTTTCTTCTTATTAAGATTTTAAATGCCACCGGGTCAACTCCATGTCTCAGAATGGAAGGAATCAACATCTCCCCCATATTGGTTGTAGAAATCAAATTTTGGCACAACAATGTTTAAATTCAATTAAATGATTAATGTTGAGTGATGAATTTGGTTGATGGCAATTTGAGAGGGAAGACATATAAAAGAGAAACTCTGTTTTCTAATTAAGCAAGTTTTAAAGGAAGGAAGTAAGAACATCAAGACTTGACTTGAGAAGCATTTTGTAAAAGATATGGGCGACAAGAGATATATGAATAGAATTTGGAAAAAATCCAGACAGTGGATATGATGAGTGGTCTCTTTCAACAATGAGGTCAAGAAAAAGTAGGTAAAGCATTGTATTGAACTAGTAATTTGAATGAAATTTGAGCTTTGGACTACAAAAGAAATTCTATGTTGAAGGTTGTTTTAAAAGTTTACAAGATCTATATATTTTCCCTACATGCTTGGACATTAGTGGGTAGTAAGAAAGAGATATTGGATGGAGGTAGCTTTAACATTATGTAATAACTTTTTATGGAATTGAGTAGTATCTTCAATGAATAGTGCAACACACTTTTGGTCTTCCTATTGAATCTAGTGTCTCAAAATGTGAGAAGCTTTAAATAAGGAATAATATTTACCTTGAATTTCATAAAATATCATATAGGAAAAAAAGAAGAGGGTAGTCTAAACATGCTACAATTATTAATATTAATGTTGAGTGATGGAATTTGGTTGATGGGACTTGAGAATGAAGACATATAAAAAGAGAAACATGGTTTTTACTGCAACTTTTAGAGGAAGGAAGAAGAACATCAAGAGTTGACTTGAGAAGTTTGTAAAGAGTATAAAGGTCAATATATAGCATTGAATTTGGAAAAATGTCAAGATGATAAAATACTGAAAAGAGGGTCTTTTTCAACAATGATCGAGAAAAAGAAAGCAAAACATTGTATTGAACTTGTAAATTTCTGAGTGAAATTTTATCTAATCTTTTTTATATATACATATATGCATGCATAGTTAGATAGTTAGATAGATACATACATAAATACATACATACATATATGAAAATATTTTATTTCAGGTGGACATTGAAATATTTCTTTCTTATCAAGATTTTTCTAAATGCCATGTGACAACTCCATGTTCAGGATGGAAGGAATCACATATCTCCCTCATATTGAGCTTTAGGAAATCAAACTTGGCACAATTAAATGTTTAATTTAATTTAATATTAAGGTTGAGTGATGGAATTTGCTGATGGACTTGAGAGGAAGAGATATAAAAAGAAAACTTGGTACAACTTTTAAAGGAAGGAAGGAAGCACATCAAGACTTGAATTGAGAATGAGTTTGTAAAAGATAAGGGTACAAGAGATATACAATGAATTTGGAAAAAGGCTTGTGATAAAGATAAGAAGAGTGGTCTCTTTCAACAATGAGCTCGAGAAAAAGTAAGTAAAACATTGTATTGAACTAGTACTTTGAGTGAAATTTGACCTTTGGACTACAAAAGAAATCCTATGTTGAAGGTTGTTTTAAAAGTTGACAATATCTATATATTTTTCCCTTCATGCTTGAATAGTGGATAGTAAGACAAAGAGATCTTGGATGGAGTTGGCTTTAACATTATGTAATCACTTTTTATGGAATTGAGTAGTATCTTCAATGAATAGTGCAACACACTTTTGGTCTTCGTAGATGAACGGCATCTAAAATGTGAGAAGTTTTAAAACAAGGTTGCATGGCAACAGACACCGCCGCTATGTATAATAAAATTAAAAAACAATAGTTGCATTGAATCCACCGCATGTGTCGAAATGAATAACACATTCATTTGTTGAATATGGCAGAAGTGTCATCTCATTAAAGGACGTTGAGCCTCATTTCATTGAAGGACGTTGAAGATCCTTTCGCAACAGTTGAAGATCCTTCCGGCAATAAGAGATGCATTTGAACAACTAATCACAATTGTGAGAAATGTTTTAAAAAATAATTAAAAATCTAATTGTAATGTTATACCTTTTAAAAAGCTCAAACTATTTTGGTCAAACCCCAACAAATAGACGATAAATAGTATATCCAATAATATATACCACCACAAGCTGTAGGTATAATAACCAATATCCCTTCACATTATTTTGAATGATCTTTAAAAAACCCAATTTCATAAAACATTTAGATTATACATTGTAAAACGCTCAAACTTATATCATTTAAAGGTTACAGATCAAAAATTTGTAATATAAAAATAAAACTTATATTTAGGTTTAACCCTTAAAAAAAATTGGTGTGTGGTATCACACAAATGCCATCAACTTTGAATTGTACAAAATATTATATTATTTTTATTTTAACTTTAACACTCAAATAATTGTGAAAAGAAAAGTACAATTGTCATCCATTTGAATCCTACCTGCAACATTATTTTTATTTTATTTAAATGTGCCTAGGAAAAAGGTACCCATTAAAATGAGAACAAATAAAAAAAGAATGCATATCCATGCCAAAAAGAAAGGGTTATTTATTTAACAAGATGGATCCCCAACTTTTGACAATATATATAAAAAAACAAGAAATATTTATTACAATTACATTGGGGGAAGTGAAGGCAGTAATAAGACTTCAAAGTTTTTGGCCAATAAGATATCACATAAATGAGATTTAAAATTTAAAATAAATAATTATTTTTTTAAACTTTGGATAAAGGGGCGTATATTTTATGGTCAACCATGAGCTAATAGAAAGTCAAGCCTAACTCAAATCTATATACCATGCCTATCCGCAGGTATAATAAGGAATTATATATACCTTGAATTTCATAAAATATTAGATAGGAAAAAAAGAACATAGTCTAAACATGCTACAATTTGGGCCCTTTTTCTAGAAATATTTTTCTGGCCATTTTTGCCCAAAAGTTGTCTAAAAATTTAGAAGAATTATTGGAATCATAAATATCAATTGTTGAGATTGTAGAATCTAGGTGAAATAGGGTTTTTAAAGGGTGTTGAATCTATTTATGCATTCAAAAATGCAATTTCAATAACAAAATATTGCAATTTCATCAAAAATTGTATAAACGGGTTCTAATGATGATTGTTGTAGAAAGTCCAAATGTTTTAAGGTTTAGACTTCACCAAAAAGAAGTGTTCTTTTGATTTAGGTTCCATATTATAAAACTTATATATACATTGACCATGAGAAATTGATTGTCAATTTTCATTCCGTTTTTTAATCGTAACTTGAGGATGTTTATATTAAGCAAAAGGTTGTAGTGATTCTCACAACAATAGTACAACAAAGTGTGTTTTTATCAATCCAAAAAAAGATATCAGAATGTGACTATATGTGGTGGGTAAACTCCATGTGGAGCATGGAAGCAATTGGACATATCCCTCAAATTGAGCAACACACCATCGAAATGTTTTATCCATAAGATTCTTTTCTTTCAATTGCTTTACACACAAAAACGCGCGTGCACACACACACACACACAAATATATAATTGATATTGAAATATTTTATTTATGGCCGACATCGAAATAATTTACTTCTTATTGATATATTTTTTAAATGGCACGTGTCAATTCTGTGTTAAGCACTGAATGAATTACACATCTCCCTCACACCGAGATCTAAAAGGTACCTCTTGAGGGAATAAGAAATTTTTCACTTTCAATTCATTTATATATAGAAAGATAGATAGATAGATAGATAGATATAAAATTATTTTTCTTAAGCTTGACATTGAAGTATTTTATTTATGATCGACATTGAAATAGTTTTTTGTTATTAATATTTTTTTTAAATGCCATGTGACAAATCCATGTTTAGGACGGAATAAATTACACATATCCCTCTTATTGGGTTGTAGAAATCACTTTTCGATGCAATAATGTTTAATTTAATTAATATTAATGTTGAGTGATGAAATTTCGTTGATGGGACTTGAGAATGAAGACATATAAAAAGAGAAACTTAGTTTTTACTGCAATGTTTAAACGAAGGAAGAAGCACATCAAAACTTGACTTGAGAAGGAGTTTTTAAAAGATAAGGGTATAATATATATACATTGAATTTGGAAAAAGTCCTATGATAAAAGATAAGAAGAGTGGTCTCTTTCAACAATAAGGTCGAGAAAAAGTAAGTAAAACATTGTACTAAACTTGTACTTTGAGTGAAATTTGAACTTTGGACTACAAAAGATATCTTATGTTGAACATTACTTTAAAATTTAACAATATTTATATATTTTCCCTACATGCTTGAATAATGCACAGTAATACAAAGAGATCTTGGATGGAGCTAGCTTTAACATTATGTAATAACTTTTTATGGAATTGAGTAGTCTCTTCAATGAATAATGCAACACGCTTTTGGTGTTTATATTAGATCTGGTATCTCAAAATGTGAGAATCTTTAAATGTGGAATAATATTTATCTTCAATTCATAAAAGATCATATAGGAAAAAAAGAAGAGGGTAGTCTAAACATACTATAATTTCAACCTTTGTTGGCCATATTTTTTTTTACCATTTTTGCCTAAAATCGAGCTTAAAATTTAGAAGAATTGTTGGAATCACATATACCAATTGTTGAGATTGGAGAATCTAGGTGCAATAGGGGTTTTTGAGGGCGTTGAATCCATTGATGCATTCAAAAATACAATTTCAGTAAATAAAATTTGCAATTTCAACAGAAATTGTATAATCGAATTCTAGTGATTATTGTTGGAGAAAGTCCAAATTGTATAACGTTTAGACTTCTCCAAAAATGATTGTTCTTTTGATTTAGGTTCTTTGTTATAAAACTTATATATACATTGAACATGAGAAGTAGAGTGCCAATTTCAATTATTTTTTTTAATCGTAACTCAAGGATATTTATATTAAGCAAAACGTTGTAGCTAGGATCATAGTAATAGTACAATAAAGTATATTTTTATAAGACAAAAACAGGATATGGAAAAGGAACTATATGCGACGTGTAAACTCCATGTTGAGCATGGAAGGAATTACACATCTCTCTCAAACTGAGCAACACACCATTGAAATGTTTTAACCATAACCATTTTTTTTTTGTTTCAATTCCTTTACACACACACACACACACACATAATGATATTGAAATATTTTATTTATGGTCGACATTTACAAACAAAATCATTATTGGTATATTTTTTAAATGCCACTTGTCAATTCGGTGTTAAGCACCAGAGGAATTACACATCTCCATCGTATTAGGATGTAAAAGGTACCTCTGGAGGGAATAAGAAATTTTTTACTTTCAATTAGTTTAAATATAGATATGTAGTTTAATAGATACATAGATAGATAGATAGTTTGATATATACATAGATAAATAGAGAGATAGATACATAGATAGATAGATATAAAATTGTTTTACTTAAGGTGGACATTGAAACATTTTTTGTTATTAAGATATTTTTAAATGCCACGTGTGACCTCTATGTTGAGGATGGAAGGAATTACACATCTCCCTCGTATTGGGTTGTAGAAATCACCTTTTGATGCAATAATGTTGAATTTAAATTATATTATGTTGAGTGATGAAATTTGATTGATGGAACTTGAGAATGAAGACATATAAAAAAGGAAACTTGTTTTTTATTGCAACTTTTAAAGGAAGGAAGTAAGCACATCAAGACTTGACTTGAGAAGGAGTTTGTAAAAGAAAAGGGTACAAAAGATATACATTGAATTTGGCAAAAGGCCTATGATAAAATATAGAAAGAGTGGTCTCTTTCAACAAGGATGTTGAAAAAAAGCAAGTAAAACATTGTATTGAACTTGTACTTCGAGTGAAATTTGATCTTTGGACAACAAAAGGGATCCTATGTTGAAGGTTGCTTTAAAAGTTGACAAGATACACACACACACACACACACACACACACACATATATATATATATATATATCACTGCATGCTTGAATAATGGGTAGTAACACAAAGAGATATTGGTTGCCATTGATGTCAACCCTTGGAGTATGATATTGTACATTGATGTTAACCTTAGAGATTGATGTCAACCCTTGAGTATGTCTGGTAGCACATTCTGGTAGCCCCAGAGGTGTGGCTAAGGAACTTGAGTTTGGTTCAACAATAATGTAATGAAGACCAGTGAATTTGTAGATGAGACTATTTTGGATGGATAGTACATGTCGTGTCATTTTCGGTGATATGCGGTACGTCATGTAGTTCCTCACGGTTGAGGAGATATGGCTTAGAGAAGTTGGAGAACCCTCATGGGTTATCTAGAATCCCCTAGAAGGTCAAAGAAGTCATTTATTCTAGAAGCTCCTACAAGAAGTTTACTAGTCAAAGTGGTTGTAACTAGGAGTTAATCATGGGTAAAGTTCTTGCAATAAGAAAATAATTAAAAATAACTTAGTTGCAACAAGAAGTGGTGATTTTACTATTTATAGATAAAGTGGTTGCAAGTGGGTAAAGTAGTTGAAAGTGGGTTAGCCCTAAAAGAGGGAAGTTGGGTAAAACAGTTAAAAGATAACCCCTAAAGGAATCCATTTGGAGAGTATAAATAAGAGAGGAAGGGACAACTATTAGCACCTACCTACCTATTGAACATTATTAAATAACTATTTTGTGAAATGTTATTTGCAGGTATACATTGAAAAATATGAGAAAGCATAGGTTTGAGGCAACGAAGGTCTGAAGGAATGAAATTTTCGTAGTTGCAAAAGAAGTGAATGAAACAGGATTTCAGAGAATATCCGCGAGCCACGGGCACAGAGAAGCACGAACATCTGTGGTCCATAGAGGAGAAAAGCGCAAATACCCGCGCGTTGTAGAAAGGGAAAGTGAGGATCTATAGAAATGGAAAGGAGGAAGATGCTTGTTCCAAGTTTCAAGATCTGAGAAGATATTGTAGGTATGTTTGTATGAGATTTGAAGCATCATGTCAGTTACATAGTGTAAAGGTATGTCTATATGCTTATGAGGTTATATCTTAGTGATGTTGTGGAGCATGCTTGAGGCATGACTTGATGAGGTTTGGTATATGCCCTCTTGGGTGTATTGTATATGCCCTCATGCTTATAAATACTTACGTTATTTTTTTTAGTTTCATTTTTTCTTCCTGTAGGAGTTTCCTATAGAAACTGCACAGTTTCTATAGAATTGTACAATTCATGTAGAAACTTCCTATAGAACAGTTTTAGCTTCAAAGTTCAATTCATCTTAGTCTTCTTTTCATGAAAACTCTATTGGACAATAAAAACACATATGGTTGCCATTGATCAAAGGATTGGACATAAAATAGTTTTCTTTATCCATGCATTAGTGTAGCCTCACTTCAATTACATATTTATGGCATAGCTTAGATTGAATTCATTTTTTGTTCTCAGTTTAATCTTTATGATTCAATATCCTTTACTGCTATTAGAATAAATTATTCTCATGTAATCTAGATTAGTTGTACTTGTAAATTATTCTCATGTAATCTAGATTAGTTGTACTTGTAGATTGGGTTCTTTGTCTTCAGCAATAATTTAGAGTTGTTTTCTGTCATTTTCATTTTTATGCATCATTCCACACCTCTTAACCTTTTATCAATCCCAGACATTTTCCATACCAACAATTTCTAGTTGCACATATAGTGCACAATACCCCTTAAGTTTGTATGAACCCCGAGTTGACAAAGTAAAGTAAGGAGCCAAGGGTACATTGGATTATTGTTTCTATTCCTAGGGCCATCGGGCTGGAATTATTTGGCTCACAATTCTCCACCTCGTTTCAATGGTTGGCCCACTATTTTGTTACCATTACCCCCACCACTTCATCATAAGTATCCAATCCAAAAATTGCTCCAGTAGCCTGACAAGTGCACTCTACTCATATACCTAAGAAGTTTAAGGCCTTAACTCTAAAGCCTTGAAAAAGCAAAGGAAAGCGGCATCCAATCTCAATTAGGTCATATTCCTCAGATGCCTCCTCCTATACCATTAAATCCTTTCCCGTCAAACCCAAAGATGAAGTAAGAAAAATCACCTTTGGTGATATGCATCATGAAGTGTCTACAAGTGAAGATAAAAAACCTGCCAAGGCAAATTTACAAATGCACAGGGTGATTTCATCACAAGGAAGTGAGCAAAGGAGGACAACCTCCCATAAGAAATATAATTTCTGAATTTTAACATTTCAGTTTGACTGTTAAACTTATTCACATTTATATTTTGAAACAACTGACATGATGAGTTATTTTTGTCATACTTATGATATTTCGGGAGGCACAAGTGTTATTTTTGGCATGGTTATTTATTTTGGGTTGTTGGATATACATGTGTTTTATGATGATGAGATGGCATGGTATACATATTAAAATTATGGAGGAATGAGGGAATTTGAAAAATTAAACAAATAAGAGTCGCTGTGGGGGGTCCCCACCCACTAATTATTATTTATTATTATCCTTTATCATTATTTAATAAAAGTTGTTCCACTAAAATTATTTTTCTTTCTAACTAAAAGGTAGTTAAATTACTTGAACTACATCATTGAAGAATAAAAGAAGAATGCAAGGAAGGACAAAGCATGAGAAAATAGAGAGGCAGCTCCAATAAGGATCTTCTCTTTTTTCTGAAGTGAGATTTCATTCATCTTTCATTCATTCATGAATTGCATAGAGTTGAATCCTCTTGTTGACAGTAGGGTTATATTGAAGGTGGAAAGAAGAAGGGACTAAGAAGTATAGATATTTGACATGCTTCAAAAGGTCATTCATTTGTCTCCCTCGTTGGTCCGCTGATTTTAACTCTGATTTTTGAATTAGTTTTTTAGTGTTGATTAGAATTATTTTTCAGAGTCAAGACAGTAATACATTTGTGGCTTGGTTGATCTAGTATCTTTCTAGTCTTGGTCTTTTCTTTGAATACATCAATTGTCTTTGTGTGATATAAAATTCCACCATACACTTCTAAGTCTAACTTTGGTCCCTACCGTAGGGTTTGTAAAGAAAGGTTTCGGCTATAATTTGGAATAAAAATCATTTGCTAATTTTAGCCTCACTTTTGGATCTATTGTATAATGATATTTCAGATTTGTTTTCTTTAAAATTGTTCATTATTTTAATTTGTTTATACTATATTCAAATAACTTTTTATATTTTATTTAAATTGACGTACTTAATTATAAAAATAACATATGACCCAAGTACTTATTGTTTGAGGGTAGATTGACATTTTTTTACTAGGCTATAAACACAGGGTGATAATCCCACTTATCTCACCTTAGCCTTGTGAGATTAAAAAAATGTTGGTATAAGGGCATTCATTCCCTATCAATAAACTCCCCAAGCTGATTGTACTCAACCCCATGCTCCTAATAACTATGGGATGTGACTTGCTACACCCACCCTCTACATGCATTCAATGATTGGCTTTGGGGACACCTAACGATAATAGAGTTTAATTCATAATGATACTACACCAGAATCTAGGTGGGAATTAATAGGACATGGGTAATTCCCCCCTTGGACCCTCTATTAGGCATTCTCCTAGACCCTACCCTCTCTTATGTGATTAATTTTCCCCTATATATGTCCATGTCCCCTTAGAAGTCGACATCACATTTTATTATTAAAACATAAAATACACTGTGATATACATTTCTTTTGTCAGAGCTACATAATATCTACATTAAGCATTAATTAAATTGGGATTATAGTGGGGATGTTACATTCCTCCGCCTACAACCATGTGTGTCGCCCTTGGTGCACACTATGCTCCACACGCACACACACACACACACACACACACATATATATATAGACACACACACAATTTTACATCACAATACTTATAAAATAAAATTCTTCACTTTCACAACTCCGATAGTAGTTCCAACCATAATCTCATGTTCCTCTCAACCCGAGGACCCAAGGCATGCACCATTCGCTTATCAGGGATAACCCAAGGAACATACCATTCTTTTATGAAGATTAATCCAAGGAATGAGCTTCTATTATTTTATCGTATTCCTCCGCACAATTGGCTAGGACTCTAAGATGTGGTTCCAACTCTAGTTGCTCAAAATGGAGTCTTGCATTTTGTTTCCTTCAAAATTGTCAAAAATATGTGGGTATTCTGTCCGTTTTTCTCATGCTCCCATGTAGCATCTTCTGGACCAACAGAAGTGTGTCCATTAAACCTTTACCATCCTTATGGCCTTGTTCCTTAGCACTTTGGCTTTTAGGTCCATGATGCGTATTGGTTCCACACACAAAAATCACAGGCTCCAATTGGATCATATTATTCCAATCAATTATGTGTTTTGGGTCAAGCACATATTTCTTTTAATAATGACACATGAAATACATTGCACTCAGAATGAAAGTAATGCTAGCATGTATGCAACCTGCCCTATCTTTCTAAGATTTCAAAAGGTCCACACATCTAGTCATTAACCGGGCAACTTCCTAATCTTAGTGAACTTCTTTCACCTTCTCAATTTCTAAAAAAAATACCCTGTCCACCCAATTTAAAATCTCTAAACATTATATTCTTGTTTGCATAACTTTTTTTCCTATCGTAGACAACCTTTAAATTTTGCTTGATCTTTGCCATTTTCTTCCATTTCCTTCAAAAAATCGCATCCCAACAACTGCTCTATCCGCTAGATTATCCCAACTCACCTGTGTGTTACACTTACCATAAAACACTTCAAACATGCTCATTTTTTAATTAGGCCTCGATACCCATTATTGTAAGCAATCCCACTCAAGTGATATAATTCCTCCCACTTGATGAAGATCCATCACATACATTATGAGCATGTCCTCACTATTTTGTTAGTCCCTTCTCTGTTTTCCCATCTTACTATGGGTGATATGTTGTACTCAAGATTTCAAATTTGTCCCAATCCTTTGAACAAAACCCTTCCAAAAATTGGAAGTAAACTTGATCTTTGTATGAAACTATTTCCTTAGCACTCCATGTATCCTAGTAACTTCTTTCATGTAGATCTTGCAATATTTGCCACCTTGTGTGTTGTCTTTACTAGAATAAAATGTGTTGCCTTAATTAATTTATCCACCACCACCAAGGATTAAATCATGTTTTCACCGCTCGTTCTAGTAATAAAATCTAATGTGATCACTTCCCACTTCCATTCTAGAATGGGTAATTATTAAAGAATATTTCTGCTGCAGACAGGTGAAATATCCCTTGGATATTTATACCCCTATTTTCCAAGACATAAAAAGAAACAAATGGACATTAACATTCCTTTTTAGATCTATTCTTTATGTCTATAGGCATAGAAGATAGAAGAAAGAAGTGTGACTTACACCTTTTCGATGGTTGTCCTTGCTGATCTTCAATATTTGTTCTTATTGTCCAAGCTCCTATTGCGATGAAGAAAGTCTGCAAGGAACAAAACAACACCTTCTACTCCTACAATATATCATTAGACAAGAGAAAATATATCTATATAGACATACATGTATAAACAACCTTGAAGGGAAGGGAAATAGGCCAAGTTATATTAATGGAGAAACATGGTGAAGTACTTACAAACTGGCATTGACGATGCAAGATCTCCAAGCTCTCCAATCCATCCCTTACCTGAATGTCTCAAGATCAAAATGATGATGCTTTTGATGGATTCCCTTCCTCCAACATCAAAGGTTTGACACTCCCAAAAATCCTTTCTCCCCCTCTTCTCCTTTGAGTGGCCTCATTATATAGGATTTGGGAGGTTCACCAACCACAAAAAGTTTAGGGAATAGTTGATATTTTAGCTCCTTAGGTTAGAATTTGGTTACCCAAAATGGAGGGATTATGGGTGACTCAACTCATGACACAACCCCTCGATCAAAACCACTTAAGAGTAGTTCCCAGAGATAACCCTTAAAAAATGGAGGGCTAGTTGTAACTTCTCTAACAAATTCAATGCTCCCCCAATATTGGGCATAGATCATTGTCAATGCTCCCTATACATGTGAGGTTGATAAGAGTTCAACACTCTATGCATGGCTAGGGAGCTGCTTGACCTCAAAATGGTCAAAATCTCAAGGTAAAAGTAGTTTTTCGACCTTCTCATGATGAGTCTTTCTCCTCCACATTGATTAGGGATTACGACAGATGTTCTTCCATGGTGTCAAAGATGTGACACTTAATAAAATGCATACAACACTTAGTAAGGTTCATACAACACTTAATAAAGTGCATGACACTAATAAGGTGCATAATGACTAATTTAGTAGATTGTGATACATAAGTGCGACACTTGGTAGAATGAGATACATAAGCATCTACACTTGGTAGTGTGGGAAACTAAAAATAAGAATGGCCTAATAACCCAATTAGATGTATGCTTTGTCTCTCACCTTTGGCATTCTAGACATACATGTAATTAGCCACTTCTTTCTTTATTCCAGGCCAAAAATAAATTATTTTCAATTGCCACAATTGTCTTATGATATCTTGGTGCCCAACATATGCCACATTGTGCATTTCCTTCAAGACTCCATTTTTCATCTCACTATAATTCAACACATATACCTTGCCCTTGTATGTGAGAATTGTGTCTTCTTTAGCTCATAATAATTAAATTTAATTTTCCTTGTTGTAATGTTTCTTTATTTTTAGATATTATTGATCCGAATTTGCTTCTACAATAATTTTATCTTTCTCGGATCGTAAATATGTACATGCTAATGGTTGTAATATGCATTTCATTTAGCTCTTATGTTGAGTGCATCAACCACTTGATTTTCCTTTCCTTTGATGTGCTCAATTTAAAAGTTGTATTCAATAAGAAATTCAAGCCATTTTGTTTGTCTAGCATTTAATGTGGGTTGCCCAAACAAATGTTTCACTACACAGTGGTATGTACTTAACTCAAATCCCCATGAGGTAATGTTCCACATTTTCAATGCATGTACAATTGTTGCTAGTTCCAAGTCATGTGTAGCATAATTCCCTGGCCATGCTCTTTTAATTTTTTAGACTCATAGCATACCACATAATCTTTTTTACTGAGGACTCCATTGAGCTGCCTTTACACGCATCTATGCACACCATGTAAAATCTTTCTATCCTGATTTGTAATCTTCAATTCTCCTTGTCAATATGTCCCTTGGCTATTGAAAGCCTCTTTACACTTTGAAGTCCATTCAAATTTCAATTTCCTTCTTCTCAAGTAAATAAGTGATTATGTTTTGTACATTTGAGAATCCTTTTATGAATCTTTGGGAATAACTGCAAGGCCCATAAAATGACCTCGACTCTATGTCACATTTCGCACTGGCCATCCTTTATTGGCCTCTATCTTCTCAGGATCTGTTTTTATCCCTTTTGTATAAATTAAATGCCCCAAGTAAAGTGGAATCTTTTTTTGATAAAAGACGCACTTACTTAGCTTAGCACACAATTTATGTTCTTCTTTAAAACTTGCAACACCATTCTCAAATGTTACACGTTCCTTTAACTTAGAGTAGATGAGTACATCATTTAGGAATAAAATTACAAACTTGTCCAAGTAATTCCCCTCAACACCATTCATCGTGCACATAAAAACAGTTGGGGTATTTGATAGTTCAAATGGTGCTACCATGAATTCATAATGATAATATCTTGTCCTACATGTCATCTTGTTGATGTCTTATTCCTTAATCCTCACTTGATGATAACCCGCTCTCAAGTCAATCTTGGAAAATATTCTTCACCTTTTAATTGATCAAACAAATCATCAATCCTGTGCAATGGATACTTGTTCTTGATGGTGACTCATTCAACTATCCTGAAATCAATACACAACCTAAATGTCCCATCCTTCTTTCACAAAGTCACTTAGCTCCCCAAGGTGACACACTTGGATGTATATACTCCTTCTTCAGAAACTCTTAAAGTTGCATCTAATAACTTTGTGTGCCCATTTTGTATGGTGTCTTAGACACTAGGGCATCTCTTGGCACAAAATCAATAGAGAAATCAATGTCTCTCTTTGTGGAACTCGATCTCTTAAAATATCTTCAAAATACCTCAAGACCAAATGGTATTCAATGCATGTCACTTTATATTTGGTTGCCTCTTCCATATGGGTCAGAATATATAACTTCCCCTTCCTAAACTCTTTTTCAACTACATTGTTGAAATCTCTAATAGCTACAACTCTTGGAAATGCCTTGAATCTTGATTTGGTTCTCCCTTCATCAAGACATGTGATTGTCATATTGTAACAATCTAAGACATCATGGTGTTTTCCAACCAATCCAAGATGCATAAAATCATTGGCATGTTTCCTCCCATGTCTTCCATCGTTTCAACCTCCTCCTGCATGTTGTGAATGTCATTCTTTCCTTTTGTGAGGGAATCCTTATATAAGTGATTTCCCTTACATCCCCAACACACACATTGTGGCCATGTTGTTTCCTCTGGGCCTTTTCCAAATGAATCTATAGGCTTGTGCTCATTCTCATCGACCGCCTTTGTCACATTTGCTTTGGGCATTTGTTCTTGAAAAAATGGTGGCTTAAAGTTCTTCCTCAGCCTTTGATCCTTTTTGCCTTTCATCTTGTCATTCCAAGCTGGAATATTGACCTTCCTCTACTCTGATCATAAAGATGCTTTGATCTCCTCATGGCTTCCTCCAAATTCTTAGATTATCATATTGTATCTTGTCATCAGAGAAAAGAGAGTAACCTACTTAGGAACCTTGATCTTTGACATTTTCATCCTTTATGAAGTCCACATACTTCAAATGATTCAAAGAACCTCTTCTCTCATATTCTCGGTCTATTGTCATACTTCCTAACTTGATTTCAAAGAACTATTTCATCTTTCTTTCATAATAATGCTTGGAAAAAATATTTATCTTGGAAATATCCTTTGAACTCATTTCCATGAGATCCTTTTCTCATCAAGGTGTTTGGCTTGTTTAATCTTATCCCATCATATTGTTGCTTTTTCTTGCAAGTATAGGTTGCAAATCTAGTTTCTATCCTTTAGGGGTAATCATGCAACTCCTGCAACATTTCTTCATTTCAAATGTTGAGGCCCCCACTTCTTCTCCTTCCTATGCTCACCATTGAAATTTGGTGGATTGATTTTCATGAGTTCACTTTGAAATATGTCTACCTTGGGCCTTCTCCTTTGCCTCATGATAGGATACACACTTGGGTTGCTCCATGACCCTAAACTCTGGGTGTGGAGTTCTTCTAGTGGATTGCTGAGATTCAACAAGAAGATCCTATGAAAATTATTCACTTACACTAAGATGGAGCCTCAGGATATTTTTAGGTGGAAGTCTATCTTAGAGGATGAACAAATTCTATTTATAGATAATGTCTATTTATAGATTATGAGCTAATCTATTTATAGATGTATGTCAACTATTATTATCCCTAATAATAGTTGGACAATAAATATTAATCTATTCTCAATGAGCACTTGGAAATAGTTAACTGAGGAAATCGGCCATTATAGGGAATTGATTGCAAAGGTTGGACTGTGGACATGTGTAAGTCGAATTAGTCAGAATCGAAAGTGATTCAAGTTGTAAATCAGAGTTGATGTGTAGTTATGTGAGTTGTGAAGTAGTTTAACCCAATTAAGTGAGTTAAGTTTCCAAGAAAATTAGTTGTAACTGAACTTACACTAGTGAGACTTCAATGAATTAATTAATCTACAATCAAGATCTCATGCAACCTAATATTTACCAGTTGTTAACTGGCATGCATGTCATCCTGGAGACCCAATGGAGATAATAGGTGAAAGGGACAGCTTGACTATCAATAGACATTAGGTGAGTGCACTCATGCAACCACACACACATAGTGGATGTGCTCATGAGGGATCTTTTAAAATTTAGTAAGAGGAATTCATTCATTGCGGTGGATTTGTTAAGGTGGGATTGCTAGGAGGTGGTTGTCTCCGAAGCAGAATTGGCACATGAATTTGTCAATTTTGTATGACAATGTGAGATGATTATATTGTAATCGAGCTCTTTGGATTAGATTTTTGTATGAGATTGTTTCATGATCCATGATATATACATAATATATGATAGTGGGGTTTTTAGCTTTATGCTTTCCCAGTAAAACATATGTGTTATGTGTGATTGATCTTTCTTCTTGATATTGCAATTGGCAATCGTGTTTTAAATTCCGCAAGATTTATAGTAGAAGCAATTATGTATTTAACAGTGGCATATAATTTTTAGATTAGGAGAATCCGGGCAATACATATTTTGTATTAAAATTTATACATGGATTGCCTTGGAGAATGATGGTCCTTGTTCATGTTTCTTGACTGCCTGTCTTTACCATGATCATCCCTCTTGCTGTGGGATCTAAATGTTGGCACTTTTATAGCACTAGCTTCTTGCTTAGTGCTAGATCCTTTGTTAACTTTCTTGTGAAACATATTCAAACTTTGAATTATCTCTTCATGATCCTTCATAATCCTTTCAATATCTGCTCTATAGTTGTGCACTTCTCTATGCAGGCTTCTCATAGTTATAGGCTCCTACATGCCTCTTCTCCCATTAGACTTTGTCTCAACATTTCCCATGCTGAAATGCAGACCTATGATCTCTTCCTCATGGTTGTAATATCCTTGAGAATCTTCCATAAATCCATTCCTCATATGAGAACCAAAGTTACTTTCATGTACCTCTAATTATGCAAGGAATGTGCATGTAATAATAATTGTTATTACATGCATAACATAAAACATTTTATCAATTAGAATTGCAAATTATTCTTTATCCCGATTTATGAAGGACACAATACACCAAATCAAAATTTGATTCCTTAGATGGATTCCTTTCTAAAACAAATTTCCAATGGTTGTACTCATGCCTCATTATGAGCGAAAAGTTACAACATTTACAAGTCGCAATTTCCACTCTTTTACTACTACAGAAATATCTTTATTATTTTCTAAGAAATTCCAATGCC